>JAEAOA010002052.1:0-40965 GCA_016746295.1 Potamilus streckersoni | reverse complement strand
GAGAGAGAGAGAGAGAGGAGAGAGAGAGAGAGAGAGAGAGAGAGAGAGAGAGAGAGAGAGAGAGAGAGAGAGAGAGAGAGAGAGAGAGAGAGAGAGAGAGAGAGGGCATTATATTTAGTAGATAATAATAGATTTTAGAACATTATAATAGGTTCTCAACAACAACAATCACAACAACAATGAATTAAATACATCACATTATGTGTACCTCGTATGTGAGAAACTTATCGTATAATGTCAAAAGGGTTTCCAATTTTGTATTATTTATTATATCAACACTGTATAAACACAAGGAATGTGCACATATATCGTTAAGACGAACAATAATCTTATAGGTGTCAAGGTTTTTTTCCATCCCAAATTCTACTCACTACGGATTTCTGCGTATTTTGTCCCTCATGCTTGAGACGGGAGGGGAAGCGGAAACCAGAAACGATTGCGCTGACATTTTGTACCACATAAATTTCATTTAAAACATTGGAATTATTAATTCGCGTGTCGTTATTTTCATACGTCACTAATGATTAAAGAGAGGACATCACACACCTGCAAGGGTGCCGTTGCAAGAATGTTTAGATATATCTATTATAACGCCATGGGCGGATCACATTTGGATACACCAATAGTATTAATATATCAGATTGCTTTGTACCAACATTTTTAATCCATGCTCTTTGTAACGCATGCTATATATATATATATATATATATATATATATATATATATATATATATATATATATATATATATATATATATATATGTGTGTGTGTGTGTGTGTGTGTGTGTGTGTGATTTAAACATGAATGATGCTTTTAATGATTAAAGTGGAGCACACTCGGTTAGCTACGCCATTCACACGAAAGCTTAGCAATTTACATACCGGCGAATGGAAATTAATGTTGAATAGAAACTAAGGGAAATGACGAACTAAGGAAAGGTAATTAAAATATTTTAATATATTTACAGTTGATCTAAGACAATATTCAACATATTCTCTCGATCGACCGACCAACCGACAGACCGTCGTAGCAGTGCTACGCACGAGCTCGTATAACCGAAAAGTGCCATCATTTTTTGGTGATGCGTGCTTAGTCGTGAATACGAATTAAATTTCTCTACCTTGTATGATAGTATTGTTTGTATTAAACTATACATACATACATACATACATACATACATACATACATACATACATACATACATACATACATACATACATACATACATACATACATACATACATACATACATACATACATACATACATACATACATATAAAACTGTGTTAGAGAGAGAAAGAGTGAGATTGGAGTTAGCTTTTATCTTATCTTCTCTATTGCAACTGTATAAACTGAAATATACTTTATCACGTTTGTGAAATAATATTCTTTTTTACTGACAAGTAAAATTTGAATTCCTGTGATGGTATGAATTTGAACCCATGACAAAATAGAGATTTCATATATAAAATACCTTCGGTCAACAAACAGCCGATCAGATCAAATCTCATTGACGGATATTCATGAAACTCCCATGTATGAATCCGGATATAGCTAGCTTCAAATGGACACTCAAGCAGGTTAGTTTTGATTGAGTCTTGATCATTGTTTCCAAGAAATATCTGAAGTGAAAATTATCTACTATACCTAAAAAGAAAAATCTTGTCTTTCATAAAGATAAGCATAAATACCTATTGTTATGTATATTTGATTTGTATTGTTTGTTGGCTGTTCTCAGTGGTTCCAAGTTATGCATAAGTATATTTGTTACTTGACCTTTTTCTAAAATCAAGTGAATGGTTTATCTGAAAAGTGGCATTTATTTTGTTAACATCGCAATACATAGGTTCTATTTGTCTGTAGCGTTATCATTACTATTCAGAACAATGGAAATAAGTAAATATGTTTTACTTCTATCTTAATGTAGGCTATTAGATTTTCACTTTAGCAATTCTTAAACTTGTTGACAATTTTAAATGTTTTGGAAGGAAAACGATCTGCATTGTGGCTCTATTATTGTATCTTAGCTCTTTTTATAATGTTGTTCACTTGAAAAATTTATCATTCTTGCGTTAACGTCCGAAGCATAATCATTCTTATTGTTGTGATCATTACTATATTGGGTGAATTAATTTATTCAAATTACAGTGGAATGACAAGTGCACAATAATATTCTTTGACAAATATATTAATTTGGAATTATGGTAAATTCAGACAAGGGCATCCTAGATTGTACTATTTTGATACATCAAAAAACTTCTAACACATTCATTGGCCATGTTTGCATGTTTGAGACTGTAGGTACATGACCACATTCAGTATTGGAATTTATTTAGAATTTTACTGGAATTTAATTAGGCTTATATTTCACTGGATAGATCCTATTTCATAATTTTTTTTTTTAAAAAAAGTATTTCTAGGGTTATTCTAGGATATTGTTGTTAGCGTCAAACTTAAAACGCTACCTTATGATTTCCTTTGGTGTTGTTGATAAATAACCATTCCTTCGAATTAGCGCTGTAAGAAACTTTATAACGTTTGACATATTGCTGGTAGGCAGGCTTTTCCCCTGTAATGTTTCGACCCTGTGTTTGAACTGCTTGAATAAGACTCCGTTGTTTCAGTTTCACCTGTAAAATGAAGATTGATTTGCGGGAAATATGCATCACCTGTATTTTGATATGGCACACTCACCCACTCCGAGTTATGAGATGAAAGATGTGTCACGGTTGTGAGGTGGACGATGTATTATCATTGTGATATTGATGATGTGTCACGCCAATGGCATGCGCAATGCTTGCGATACTTATTTAAATTTTTAGCAATCCCCCTATGATATGAGCAACGGAGTTGCACTTGCCGATAGATTACGAGTGTAATGACACAGAAACAGAGTTCGTTCAATCATCGGTCGCTTTTTCTGCACCGCTCCATTCGTCATTGCACAAGCGTATGATGATTCTAGTATCGATATTATGTCTCAGTTTAGTCGTATTTGGTTGATCTTGATTGGAGCTGACGTCATTGATTTACTAAAACAGTTGCTCCTCTAGCATTACATTTCAACACCTTCTTCTTTCAAGCAAAATTCAGTTTTCTTTTAGCAAAGGTCATGTGGTTTTAACTATGTTTGCTGTGATGTTTTATCTTAATACGGTTTCTCAGGCGTTTCATGATGATTCACAATTTGAGTGCTGCTTTACGTACTTATAGCCCTTTATAAACCTTATTGCAGACATTCCATTTGCTTAAAAACAATTAAGCATTCACATTTTTAGTTTCGTTTAGAAACTTAAAAACAACATGGTTTCGCTTGAGTTTGATCTCGGTCAATACCCACAGAATGTAGTTCTCGATCGACCATGAATGCTTCAGTATTTAGATGTTCTTACTTTCTTTTACATTTGTTTTTTGGAGGGGGTGAGTTTTCTTAATTTTATGTTGGCACTTACTTGGGTGAGTTTGATGATGATCAGAGTTTGGCAATATTATAAGGATCTGGTTCTTGACTGACATGGAATGGCTGCACCACTAGCTTGAGAATATTTTACTTTGATAAGCAGCCCCATTAACTTCAGACCACTCAAATAAGAATAACAACACGACTATCCTGAGAACACAATAGCATTTACATTTCTCTTTGATTTGTCTCAACCCAATTGGTCATAAAGCTTCGCCACAAGAAGGTCTGGAACAAGGTCGATTGTGAACCGATAATAACTACATTGACATTGACAATGTTACCAACGAAGAAGTCCGCAACAGGATCCAACGAGCCATCGGATCCTATGAATAACTCTTAACCACTATAAAAAATGCGCAACCTGAACTGGTTCGTAATTATCTCAAGATCATCTGACAGAAACAGTCTTGCAAGGCACAGTGAGAGGGTGCAGAAGAAGAGGCAGACAGAAAAAGAGGTGAGAAGACAACATTAAGGAGTGGACAGGCATGGGATTTGGAGACTCTAAAGGCAATAGAGAACAGGGACAGATGGAGAGAACTAGTTGCAAAGTCAACTGTGGGGCCCCAACGACCTCTTGCGATAAGGGATTGATGATGATGATGGTGATTATTTTACAGAGTTATGGCCCTTGATTAATTTTGACTATCGTTTTGGCCTCTACAATTATTCTCTTGTTTAATTTCACTGTTTACCGATTAGCTTCGTATTAGCAAATTTAAAAATAAAAAATTAACCATATTTCACATAATAATGCTTACTTTCTTACTGTCTTGTGACACATGATTATAAACGTGCTTGACACTCATCTTGTTTCTGCAACATTTATTCATAAATAATATTTGGGTCCCCAAGTAGCAAAGCAGTGTAACGCGCTCTCATTTACAGAGCACGGAAATCTCAATTCTGTCAGCTTGGATTTGAGTCAAGGGTTGTGCCAACGTGGATAGGTTAAAAAGCTTGCAAATAGCTTCCAATTTGTCGGTGCTTTTCCCCGGTTGTTCACAAAATATTTTGCCGCCATATGCTGAAAATGGTGTTAAACCCATATTAACTAAAACAATAATGTAAGGGGTGCCCCTATTTGAATAGTGGGGTGGTTAATAGATTTGGCGATCGTTACATAGAGGATGACCTCCCTCGATTTTATTGCTCAGTGTGAGTAGATTGATGGAAAATTAGCAGAGAAATTAGCAGAGAAATTAGCGAGAATATTTAGAAAAAATAATTCAATACGAGCCCCTTAAACAAAGAAAATAGAATATTTTAATTGATTCATACAAAAACTAAAAATGGCAGCATTAATTCAACTGATCTACATTGATGGAATTTAATAACAATTGTCAATTACGGATTCGTTCATCATAGTAACGAGCGATGAAAAGAGCACGATGTCCATGCCTGATTTGCATCACCTAGCGTCACTTTCTCTCTTGTATCCGTGTATCCCACATCCACCTGTATACTTGTTCTTTCTCTGATCATTCTATTCCGAACTCTTTCTTTCTTTGCAGACGTTCCTCTTTAGACTGTCCTCTGTTTCGGGGAAAGAGCTGTTTCTTTATGCGGTTTTCTTTTCTCACAAACCGTTCGACCTAGCACTATAGTCTGTCTTTCCTTTCAAGACAGACACCTATTCTCTATACTTTATGTTTCCACGGAGTAGAACTTTCTCTTCTCTCAAGGAGAATCGGACTAAAGAATACTGACCAAGATCGGTACTTTTAAATTCTCATTACTCCCAAAGTTTATGCATAGATTTATGTGACCAATCTTAAGCAACTGTTCCTATATTTTCCCCAAAATAATTACTTCCTTCGTCAGGTTTTTACAGCCTAGAATCTAAGAATTACGACGAGTATCAACGTACTTTTCATAATTGATTATTTGACAGGAGGTTTCTTTTCGTGCGGTTAAGGTCGGTAGCTCTAATGTTTCTCTTCTTGGATACCATTATAATGCCCTGATCAATTCTCAATGAACCTTAGATGTGGATCCTTTAATTTTAACAGCTAGGATACAGAAAAGCGTCAAAGCGACCTTTGAAAATAACTTTCCTGGCTTGACTATGATAAAATTTTAATGCATAATTTATTCAACTTTTATGCTCAATGCTTCTTCCAAATCCGATACATTCCAAACAACAACAACAACAATAAATATTATTTAATATTTTTTTAATTATTTGATTGTGGTTGACTTTTGACATAAGTGAGCATGGACGGTTTTGCAAAGTTTGAACATTTTTGTACCACCATTTAAAAGTCATTTCTTGGCCACAAGCATTCGTTTCAGAATAGAAGTCGTATTCAGTTACGCTAACATGCAGACATTTGTATGCATGTGTGTATTTATTTGTCCATTTTTCAATAGCACGTGGAAAGAAACAAATCCAAACAAAATGAATTTTTCTCTCATATCAACCAGTATGCACTCAACAGCAAGATAAACCCAGACAAAACAAGAAATCTACTCTTTAGGGATTTAAATAATGCAGCTTCTATCTTTTAAACAAAGCATAAGAAAATATCGTATTAGAAGAATGGAATGAATCATTGGCTTTCAATTAAGAATTTTAACATAGGGAAATGGGTATTATGACAATAAGCAGTATAAATGTTATTGTTTTTAATGTATTTGAGTGCATGATTCAGAACCAGGGATACCTGTATGAATTCTTCCTTGCTTGCAACACCAGCTGCCCATGCACCGATGTGGATCCCATGTACATATCTAGTATTAATTCGACCGTATTTAGCCGCATGCTGCTCATCATATTCCGATGAAGCCGAGAGATGTTCGTCAGGCACGCCATGTATTCCAGAAACGAGAAAGACGTTACAAATCTGGGAGCCTGAATTTCGAAAAGGAAAACGGTTTAGGAAATGCATATTACCTTATGAATTGTTGGTACAGTTAATCTACAATATGGATATTACTAAGCACATACATTCATACATACATACATACATACATACATACATACATACATACATACATACATACATACATACATACATACATACATACATACATACATACATACATACATACATACATACATACATACATACATACATACATACATACATACATACATACATATATTCATAACCAATTATTCATCCACTCATGCATTGTTCATCCATTCTTTTATATATTCACTACTGCATTAATTCCAAGCTGGCATATTTACCTACCCCAAACCCAAAATGCATGTAAACGAATGCAGAAATGTAGAAAAATATAATGATTTAGGACGGAGTTATAAGTCTAAATTAAATATTTTTTTAAGGATTTCTGCCTTTTATTTTGCTCTTAGCCTAACTGTTCTGTAAATTACAAATATGCTTGATAATATATAGTTTTCATACAAAATAAAGATCATTATAGGGAAACAAGCATTATTGACAAGAAATTTAAATCAATGTCTCTTATTTCTTTCTTACACACAGACACATATATACATAGATAAATAGATAATTCTACCCCCGCCCAAAATATATTTCTGGATCTGTCACCGTTGTATAATAAATTTTTTTTAAAATTATATCGAATTAACGAAAATTCCAAACTCCCAGTTTAAGAGGATTATGTTATATGATAGAAGCTGATTGCATGAGATAGAAACTTATTAAAAGAAAAAGATTCAAGCTCTAGTGTGTTACAAAATGGAGTGAATTTATTATCTTTATCTTTAAGATGCATTTATACGGGTTAAACTTTGAAGCATTTTGTGAGGGGTGGGTGATTACCTGGTACGCTCATGTCGTCTTTGCTAGCTAAGAGACGTTGATAAACTTGGTTCTACGTCGACAACTGGTACATTATAGAAGTCGAAACAATGTTTAGATAGATACATATTGAACATAAAAGTTACAGCAATTATCAATTACTTGACAGATGAGATATATTTGACACATGCTAGTTACTTCCACGACGTCAAAGTGATTTAAAATGGAGAAGCTCTTGGGTGATACGTGATCTTGTCTCTTGTCTGTGGAGTCCGTGATCATTATTTCTAATTGTTTTACAGGTACACACATACTGAATTTAGTTATATCAGTTTTTTCTGCCAGCGTCATATGCAAGCGGCTGGCGTCGACAGAATCGTTCTGATGACCCTTGGCAAGCGAAGATCTGATATGCTTTATAACATCCCAGTCACTGATGGCAAGAACACATACTACCCCTCATCTGGTTCAGGGAGTTGCACCATATCAAATTATGTCAAAAACTGAGAATCAGTTTCATGGATGCCTTGTTCCTGTTCAAACAGCGAATCGTTTGAAAGAGAATTTTCAAATAACCACTTGCTAAACTTCACTGAAAGTTCTTAAATATTAGTATGTCCAAAATTATTGTACTAGACACAATATGTTTTTTAAATGCGAAAACACTTGACAATTTACGTTAGTATAATGACTGCACTATGATCATATTTAATTTCAAACGTTACATAAGGCCCATGAAAATACATTTTTTGCACTTTATAACGGCTACTATTGTACACTAATTGCATCTATGGAAAATATGTTTATATCCGGAGAGTGCTGCTTACCTTTTAGAAATTTGTAGCATAGCCATTTATACAAACTTTACTACAAATGTTCTCTTTGCATTAATGATATTTGATTAACTTGTATTTCTTGAATATGGAAGAACTTTGACATTTAAACTTGAGATTAACTACGTTTCATGTAATGTAGCACTTAAATTTAGTTTGAGTTCTGGTACTTTCATGTGCCGTCTTTGATCACTCCGGCAGCCAAGTGGGTAGAGCGTTCGCCTCGGATTCGGAAAGTCGCGGGTTTGAACCTTTCCGAGTCACAACAAAGAATAGTATTAGCTGCCTCGCTTGGTACTCAGCATTGACAGGATTGTGTTAGGTCTGGTCGACCTGGTGTCAGGATAATACGACTGGGTGGAACATGATGCTACACGACTGTGGCATGATGGCTAAGTGATAAACATCACTCTAAACTGTTACGCTGCAGACATCGTACCGAAATAAGTGTAAAATTGTTAAAGTCACTTTGAAAATCAGAAACACACAGACACATATGCAGTCTGCGTGTGACCTAGACGATTGGGCATAAATAAAGGTCTGTTCGGTTCCATTCTGATTTGAACTATAAGGCTTACGTAGATAGTTAACAACTATATAACAATATAACGCAACAATGTATACAAATGTCACTAATATGTAGATTGCCTGACGCAGAGCAAAATGATAGCGTACTAAGTGCTTTTGAAGAAGTTTATAAATAAAAAAATCAGTTAAAATCATATTTAATCAAATCAAGCTAAAATATAATAATTCAAAAAAAAATTTAGTAGAATTTGAAGTTTCAGCTCCTTTTAAAGATGCTGCAATAGTAAGGTAAATTTTTATATATGGTTTTAATCATAGCTAGCCAATTCCGTAAATTGTGATTGGTGGAGGATGCAGAAACACGTATTTTTGAAACTCATTAACTTTTGAAAGCTCACAAAACAAACTATTGAAAAACAAGGGATTTCAAAGTACATTTGCATTTAATTTTCAAAGGCTTGTCCAATGTAGAGCTGTTTCAAACAATTTTACAAATATAAGACCTTTGACAAAGATTATTTTCAGTTTTAGCGAGCACAGTGAATAAAGAATGAGCTCGTGCCACTCAGTTTAGCAATGAGAGTTGCCAGCGTCAAGTAATCATTGTGCGTGGGATATATTTACCTAGCAGATGAAAGGATGCAAACAACCTTAGCCGATATGTTTTAAAATGCACTGCGTCTAATGTACTTGAATATGTAATTGACTTCAATATGTAATTGACCAATTATGTGTATCGATCGTGGTAAGCAGCAGAGAGGCTGAACAAACAAATTTGCCTGAGACCTTATTTTTGAAAATTAAGGGTTCCTACGAAGGTCTGAGAAAAAACATTTTTGCCTTAATATTAAAACTTTCTTTAATTGACCAGAATTTATGCTCGATTTATTCACTATGTGGTCACTACAAGTATGTCCTTCAGCCTCTCTGCTGCTATGAATTAAACAGCCAATATAAATATTATCATTAATGAGTATTGGAGAACCACACTCAGCTAAATTAGCTAGAGAGCGACTAGAGGCAATTAAAAAATATCTACCTGTTCGAGATTCTGTTAAGCAACAACTACAATCGCGTCAAGAATCTCAAGTTGAATTTGAGGAGGATACAAAACAATTATTTAAACCTATCACTGAGACCACTAAAGGTATTCAACCTGTGTTAGAGAAAACAGCTGAAGCAACTGAAAAAAATAGCAAAAAAGAACTAAGAAAACTAAACAGATTATTGAAACACTTCCAGCCGAAATAGCTGCTGCGATGCCAGTCCTGGAAATACCTGAGGATGCAGACCAAGCAGAAGAAGGTGCTGAAGCATTGGAACCAAAACCAGCAGTTGAATTGACAGATAAATTTGATGAAAATATTATTAAGTCAATTAAGAACTTTATAAGACTAGATCAATTAGCTAAATTTGCTGTGGATAGTTTTAGTCGAAGAGGTGAATTAATGAAACCTGGACACAAAAAATATATTAAAACCCGTGAACAGTGCCAAAAAGTATTATATCGCATATACATTAATGTTATAAAAGCTAGAGCTGATGATCCATCATATCAGAATTATTCTAAAGCAATTGATAATTTAATCAAATCAAGAAGAGAGGAGAGAAAACATTTAAAACAAAAAACACAGAAATCATCTGAGCATTCATTTCGCGAATATTCAGAATTAATACCATCACCACAACTCAGATTACCATTACCAGATAAACCAGTACCACGACTACAACAACTACTACAACAACAAGAGCTACAACGACAACAAGAAGAAGCATCACATCAACCAAGAGAAGAGGAAGACGAAGTATTTCAAGACCCTCCTGGTGCAACTGGAAGTAGTCTAGGAAGTGGTCTTATTACTTGTCCAAATAATGTCCTTGCTGATGTCGATCGACTAGAACTCCTCATTGGAGGAAAACGAGCTGGAAATAATTCTTCAGAAATCATTAATGAAGCAGCTGATATTTCTAAACGATTATTTAGTGGCAGCATTATGGATATTGATGTGTATCGATCACTCATTAATGAAATTGCCGATGATTATTATAGTGATTAAGTCACAGTGATTAGATACAATTAGTGATAAAGTCAATTTATAATAACAATGATCGTGCATGGTACTCAACGTGGACCTACCATCGTCAGGGTAATAAACTCTCGATTACCTGTATACAGAGCAACCTACGGAGATGGACTAGGCAATGTTGTTCAGGGTCTGTTTAGAAGAATGGCCCCAAAAGCAATACCGATTGCAAAGCAGCTAGGAATGAAAGCTATTGATGTTGTTCGTGAAAAAGGTATAGACCTTGCTGGTAACCTTACTAGCAAAGTATTCTCAGCGATCAAAGATAGACTAACGCGATTAATACGCAGACCACAAACAACCCGATCTCAACCAGTGAAATTACCTAGCACTGAAGTGATGCCCGCAAGTGTAAGTAAAATAATAAATCAAGCCGCTAATCAAAAACTAGCGGAGTTGGTTGATGTACCAATGTCGGAAAAGGAAAAAATATAACCGCTAGTCTGATAGCAGGAAGTGGTCTCACTTCCCGAAGTAGTCTTCGTGTTAGACGAAGATGATAATAACAAAGATGTTCAAGCGTATTTCTGACCCCGCGTTTGACATGGACGCACCAGTTCTCAAAGATGAGTCTGTGCGCGATTATCAGTATTATTCTTATGACGCACGAATACCAAATCAGCGTGGACGAATCGAACTACAGGTTCAAGATACAAGTAGATATTTCTTACCCGCTGAAGCTTTTATTGAAGTTGAAGGTGAAATATTGAAAGCTGATAATACTGAATATGTAGCCAGCATTAGTGTTGGTTTCGTAAAAAATGGTATTATGGCGTTGTTTGATAGCGCTACATACATGATCGACGGAAAAAATATTTAATCAATTCAGAAAGACGTCGACGTTGACACGACGATAATTGGTCTTGCAAGATACATCGACGATTACTCAAGATCAGCTGGTCCATCAATAATGTTTACCAATGACACTTCTGACCATCCTAACTAGGTACCATATGATATAAGACGACCAAGAAACAATGCTGACAACGCTGACGCTGATGTGCTGCCAGTAGTTCATGGTGCTAATGCAAATTTCAACTTGGGATTCACATCACATCGATCGATGTTGCAGGGTGGAAGTAGAAGATTTTCATGTGCAATTCCACTATCACATATCTTTGGATTCTGTAGGAGTGTTAGGAAAGTGATTTTCGGAGCTAAACATACAGTTGTACTAGTACGAAAAGCAACCGACGATGATGCATTATGGCGACCTGCTGGTGATGCTGGTAGAGTAATTCTTACAAAATTTATCCTTTGGATGACAATAATGACTCCAGCAATATCTAAAGAAGATGCGTTGTTATCTTGCATGAGTCAAGGTGCTAAATCATCGTTATCATGGTTCACAAGAACCACAGATAGTGTTCAAAGTACAATTAACGGTTTATTCACATGGCAAATAGCTTCTCAGCAAGATGTTTCTGCACCAAGACACATATTTATTGCACTTCAAAATACTGCACGAGTAAATGAACAAACGCGTAGTATCATGATATTTGACAAACTCGGTGTTTCTGAAGTTTCTTTAATGATAATGGACATAAAGAACCATCCGAGAATATTTTTTTGAATTACGATCAAAATCATGTAGCACGTGCGTATCATCGTCTTATGTCGTTTATGGGACGAAATCTAAACGTTGATACTGGTTTACAAATATCGCAGCTAGATTTTACAACGCTGTATCCGATTTATTACTTTTCACTAGAACATCTAGATCTAACTAGACAATCAGTAGTTGATATACACTTCAGAGCGCGTGTTAATAGAGATGTTGGAGTTATTGCAAATTACAGAGCAATCGCAGTTATACTCAGCGATAAATCAATGTTACTCGAAGGTGCTGGTGGACGAATGAGAGTCGTTGATGCTCCAGTAGAGAACATGTAATTAGATCGCTCGTAATATTGATATGTCATATCAGCACGTTAGTGTAAGTCCGACTCCTGGTCAGATTAAAAAACTACAATCATCATCAAAACATAATCGTGGGATAAAAATATCACTAAAGCGAGAAAAACTCGCAGATGGTCCGAATAAGCTATCGTTGACCGAACGTCAGTATAATCACTTTAATAAAGAAAAGCGATTAAAGACCGGGGTACGACTTGATCTTTGCTGAAGCTGCTGCGTTAGGCGCTGTTGTAACCGCTGCTGGAATGGCGTTAAAGAAAGCAACAGGACAAGGAATCAAAAAAAGGGAAAAGGTCTAAGACTTCCGGGAACACCGCCTTCGTGGTACGGAAAAGGTTTAAGATTAAGAACAGTTCGATGATAATTCCACTATCAAATTTTGATTTACTCGATGTAGCCAAGCGACTAAATATAAAAATAGAGGAGTTTTTATGCGCGATCAATTACCAAAACAACCTAACAATACTGAAACTGGTATTATTAATCTTGAGAAAAACTCTAGACCTGCCACGCATTGGGTAGCGTATGCAATTGATCCACGTGGAATTGTTTATTTTGATTCGTATGGTTTGGCGCCACCAAAGGAGTTTCTTCATTATGTCAGCAATAAAATTGCTCCCATCTGGTATTCAACGCTACCAACACAAACAATAACTGATCCTCCAATATGATGGTCGGGAAGTACTTAACGTACTTGATGCTATATCAAAATCAACAAAACCACCTCATAAAGTCGTGCATGAGTATACCACGATGTCGCATTTGAACAGACACTAATGACATAATGGTTGATATTTATGGAAGATCTCGGACAAAAAAAAATACGCAACTCTTGATCAACTTAGAAATGAACTCAATGATTTATTAAATATCACGAGTGTGGATCAAAATGAAGTCGTCGTTTTTCAAGATAAACAAGGACGATTTAAAACGAGCAACATACAACTACCCGATGTAATTATACGAATTCCTACCGCGGTTACTAATAATATCGTTACTTTTGCTGATCAAGGTAAAATACAGGATTCCGGTAAGTCGGTTAACGACTATGTTAAGAAAACCGGCGACGTATTATCTGGTGACATAATAATGTCAGGAAAAACAATTACTTATCTCGGAAGCCCAACCTCGGATAACGACGCAACAACAAAAAAATACGTCGACGATAGCAATAACGATCAAGTGACAGCAATAACAACGATCAACAATGAAATAGCCACAATAAGAACTGATTTTACCGGTCACGTAAATACGTTTCTAAGTTTTCGTAGAAACATAAACAGATCCATTAATGAATGTTTTGGAAGTCCACCAACCGTCGACATAAAACTCTTTGACATTAATACGAAACTAACTGATATTATTAGTGGAATTCCAGATATTATTCAGACAACGAGCCTGATTAACATTTCTCACAAACGGATCATCAACATCGTGTACGTCGTCGGATCAGGCTCAGCTACATGGACACAACAAAATAAAACCATCAAACACACCACGGAGGTCGCTGGTATATATATATATATATATATATATATATATATATATATATATATATATATATATATATATATATATATATATATATATATATATATATATATATATATACATATATATATATATATATATATATATATATAGGTTGTCTGTGTTTAGCGGTGTAGAATTTAGGATACTTACCACATCTCCATTATCTAATAAATTAACTAGAACCGTATCTGTAATGTTAGAAAAAGATTCTGAAGAAACGTTCACGTTGGAATCATCGGATAGAAATTTGGCATCCGCTAATTACTGGTGGTGTCTGGAATTTGTAACTAAAGCTCCTTAATTAATTACTTAATTAAATGACAACGTCATAAGTATCATGAATCCAATGACAGAGTCACTCATTGACGTTCAACATCACAGATATAATCAGGCTTGTAAGTGTCCGACTGAACTAAAAAATATCATTAACGATTATACGTTGAAAGTAAAAAAATATCGCAGACGTATAGTTGTTATTGACATAGTCGTTTACTCGGTTTCTGCTGATACGGGGAAACGGTTTAACAGATTTAAGGCGTAAAAAAATCAATATGTGGGCTGAAAAAGTTAAAGACACTGGAGCGTCTATCAGCGACGTTGCTGAGCTAGAAAAGTTATTAAGATTTCCAATAACAGTGAAGAAGTTGACAGGAGAGATTTTACACAAAACAAAATATAAATCCAGAAGAGCTCCTATAAATATTATTGATCATAACGTGCATGCATGGACTGTTGCTGTAACTGTATTTCCACGAAAAAGAATGGTTAAATTTTACGAAGATGATGTATTCGATGCCATAGGTGATATTAGCATACGTTACCCTGTTTCTGTGTGGTTGCTTCAGAGTTCTGAATGTGGTCATTATGATCAGTTTGTACGGTCTAACGGTGATATTTATCGTACAGAATCTCTTTATAAAGAAATGGAAAACCTTGCGCTGAAATATACTTCTGACGATGTCAAATTTAGACGATTACTAAGTAATTGTTTTACCGTACCATCGGTTGCTGCTCATTTCGCTCAGGAGAAAAACTCGTGGAAACCGACACGATTAGAATTTCTTGAAGATGTCGTGAAAAGTTGTATAGAATACGGACACGGTGGATTGTTGAATACTACATATAATTACAAAGACGTTATCTCAGTTGATATGGTAGCGTGTTATCCTGGAAGTTTTCTTGGATATGGAGAGTGCTCTAAATGCTTTAATAGATTTGGACATCCTACACATGACATGACCAGAGTTGCGATAAATAGACCCTTACCAGATTTTTATTTAACAGGATTTGCTCATGTAGAATCATTCGAGCTTAGAGAAGGTCTCCATATGATTGTTTATGCGTGGTTCGGAAAACACTTTTCAGAAAAATGTTGGGCTCCAATAGTTCTGCTAAGATATATGATCGATGTTGGAATTTTAGTATCATTGAAAGTATCTGAAGCTATTATATCATATCGCATACAAAAGCAAGTTTGGTTGCCAAAACCTGCTAAACACGATGAGAAATTTGCAAAAGATATCGGTAGAAAAATAATCAGTAAGTTTACACAAGAAGGATCACATGATCATAAACGAACTTGTACAAGATTGATCATGGACGATGCTGACCTCGATTTCATAATCGCTGATACGATGGAGAAAGACACATTTATAAGTCGATGTAATGCTCATTTATCAGACAAAACAAAACTAGGTACCATTGTGAGCTATACTGATGGCGAGTCACCGCAGTTTACTCATCTAAGATCTTCGATGCTAGCTTATGTTTCGATAAATCTATTATCGATGATAAACAGATTTCCTCGTTACGCTGTTAGAGTCGCGACAGATTCATTTTATGTACACAAAAAGTATAAAGATTCATTAAATCTCGGTAATGGTGAATGGGGAACGTGGAGGATAAAACAAGAAAATATACTAAGTTATTGTGAATCTGCCGATGTTGAAATTGAGGAAACATATTACAGAAATAATCAAGTATCAAAATCATCTGCGCCATCCGTCTATGATCCTGTATCTAGACATAAGACCGTTTATCTTAATGGGTGTGGAGGTTCAGGTAAAACATCACACGCGATTAACTTATGAGTTTAGATATGATCGTCTTAACACCAACGCACAAACTCGCCAGGGAAATAAAGCAACGAGATGTAAAGTCGTGTACATATCATAGTTTCTTTAGATGGTGCGGAGATATATGGACCCCATCACGAATGGGTGAAAAAATATACCTAAAATTATCATATGGGACGAGATATGCACGGTACCTCTGGAAGTATTACAAATATTTCTTGATTGGTTGTTACTAAAGAATACTGCTGTGATTATGTGTGGCGATCATGGTCAACCACCACCCTTTGTTGGGCAGTCTCCGCATGAGTGGCTAAAGAACAATGTAGATTATTATGAAGAAATATTTGATGGTCATAAAGCCGTTGATGAGTCGCTGAAAGAATTTAAAAGATTAATACAACTACAACCAGATAAAATACAGTGTAAAGTAATGCGTGAGATAATTCCAGAAACATCCATGAATGATTTTTGGACCCTATGGAAACCTGCTGATTTGATAGTTGCCAGTAGAAAAATAGTTCGTGACGAACTACAAAAGAAATTATATGCGTTACACAAGGAAAAATTCCCAACGTTACCTGTACCGTTGTGTTATCGCCCTGCAGATACTAGACAACAAAATGTTGATGTTACGATTCCTAGTACAGATACTGTCCGAATACAAAATCTTGTGTTAAATGATGTTGTGACTGTCGCTGTTGATGTTGTCGAGAGCGCGTTAAACTTCGATAAATCGCCATGGACGTTAGGGTACGCTATAACGATTCATTCGTCGCAGGGATTAACTATCACTGATACTAAAGTTTGGATAGTCGATGATCGTATTGAGTGGTCAAATTTAGTTTATCTCGCAGTATCTCGAGTTAGAAGACTATCACAACTAAAATGGGTTATTATGGATTGCGTAAATACCGAAGAAATCACTAATAATGTCGATATCAATAAAAAATTATGCAGCTATAAGCAGTGTGATAAAAAAATAATCGCGAGTTTGATATAGATGTGGATATTATTAAGATGTTAAAACAACGACAAAATGATCATTGCGCAAATTGTAACGCAATAATGTTGTGGCAGTATTCGAGCAATAACCCAAGACAATTTACCGTTGATTGAATTAATAGTAGTCTTGGTCACACGCGCGAAAATGTGATGCTGACCTGTTTAGAGTGTAATCGACGTTGAGGATCTGCAAGTTTATAAAAGTGTACTCGGTGGTAATTGCGTATCCTCAGGAATTATTTGTAATTGTTCACGTACAAATCCACGTTGAGGAGCAGTTGAATCTAATCTGTAGATTGCAGGTCTACCTGTGGACCTTACCACGCTGGATATTTTGTGTGTGGTCACACTCCAAATAGGATCAGTTGCCCTTTTTCTACCTCCTTCGAGTTCGCCATGTTCGTATAAATATCTAACCGTAACATTGCCTAGTACTGGTTGAGAAATAGGTTTACGTTTTATCGGTATATATCTTTTTGTGATCGCATCAGACGGTTTCATAGAAGTTGCACGAGTAACTTCCTTATTCAGCGCAGCTATCACACTCGGTAACCTCGCAACCCATTCACGAGATCTTGTATCTATGGATATTTTCTTTGCATATTGATACCCGAATAACCGTTCAGTAAGTGTTCGATTAAATCGTTCAACGATTGCCTGACCACGATGAATTTCCGTGTGTCCTTGTCTGATTTTAACGTTGTGTTTGTTCATCAGCGAAGATACTGCGCCAAGAAATTCTTTGCCAGGATCAACCTGTAGTAGTTTTGGCCATTGTAATGGTCCTCGCTGATAAATTTTTTTAAACGCAGATGCAACTTCAGATGCTGTCTTTGTTAATAGCGGCTACGCTTTTTTATATCTGCTCGCAACGTCAACGACGGTTAAAGTGTATCTATATGTGTGTTGACGTCTACCTGCTTAAATGGTATCGTGTGGTAAAACAAGATATCCGCTTGATGAACTTCATTAGGAACATTGACATCGAAATGTGTGTATTGAATTTTTGAGGTGGATTTAGAAAGATTTGCCATATTACCTGTCGTGCTAACCACGCTGCAGCAACATCACGTGAAACTTTTGCTGAAGCGGCAAGTTTGTTAATCGCAGCCTTACCTCGCCAATATCCTTTCGGGGAATAATAAATAGATTCCATATTAATAATCTGTTGATTAATTACCAGCTCCTATCATTATTTTAACTTTCATAGCAGATCTTATCAGAAAGCTAGCGAGAGATTCTCTGAGAGATTTATTAGGTATAGAATTTAATGCGTGAATCAACTTTATATCTGCGAGATGCCGTTGTTTCAAATCAGGATTTTTATACGATACATCATGAGTGTGACACGCTTGATTTATCTTATTTACTGGATACTCTCCAGGTTTTGGTCGATCTTGGTTATCGAGTCTGATATCGAGACAAGTTCCAGGACCACAATAATTATATCGGGGAAGATGTTTCTCACCAGGATATTTTGCCCATGGAGTTCCTGGAAATTTCCCTAATGAAGCGGCTATATCACCACCACGCACTATTTGCGACGCGGAAACAAATTTATATTTTTTTTGTACCACACTTTGCACACTTGCCTGTGAGTGCGCGTCTCTTATTTTTTGTTGTTATCGTTGTCAATCCATCAGTGGATGATGTCGCTCTACATCGAACACAATACAAACTCATATAATTATCATATGGATATAATTGACTTTTCTGCGAAACGAAAACAAGAGCCAGTAAGGCATCATCCAGCGTTACCAAATTCTATCAGAATGATTATAATAGGTCCTTCTGGATCTGGTAAGACGCAATTATTGCTTAATCTGATAATGCGATGGCTCAATTGGAATAAGTTGTATTTAGTAGCGCCATCTGTAGATGATCAACGATGCTACGAAGTACTTAAAGATTTTAATCAAAATGCGAAATTACTTGACAAAAATGATATCATTGATTTTATTACCGATATTGATGAAGCTCCATCCGTAGATGACTTGGATGGATTCATCAATAACCTCGTAGTGTATGATGATGTAATGCTGGACAAACAATCCAATCCGGCTAGAATATTTTCTCGAGAAAGACATAAAAATACTGACGTGATTTATGTTACTCAGAGATATACTCAGATACCTAAGGTGATCAGAGATAACAGTAATATTTTGGTTGTGTTTAATGACGTAGATAATTATACTTTGCAAAATATTTATTATACTTGGTGTTCAGGGGACATGAATATGATTAAATTAAAAAATTTCTTTTCTAAAGCACAAGCTGTTCCTTTTGAATTTATAACGATAAATTTACATGATCCTAGATCAAGATATCGTGTAGGTTTAGATAAAATCTTTGGTTAATTAATAGCAGCAGAGAGGCTGAAGGACATACTTGTAGTGACCACATCGTGAATAAATCGAGCAAAAAATTTGGTCAATTAAAGAAAGTTTTACTTTTAAGGCAAAACCATTTTTTCTCAGCCTTCGTAGGAACCCTTAATTTTCAAAAATAAGGTCTCAGGCAAATTTTTCTGTTCAGCCTCTCTGCTGCTTGGTAAAATTGATGCTACAGTCTTGATTCTGGGGCCGGGAGGTTGTGATCATATTTCGAGGAGTACCTCAATAGGACTCAAAAATATGAAGGAGGTAAACATTGAATGTAGGCTTGTCATATTGACACAGTTCTGTCCCTTGTTGATTTAAAACTACCTTTGGTTTTATAGCTGTTCTTTTTTAAGCGTGGAGACATTTGTACACAGAACACGATTGGAAGTGCTCTTCATACAGATAGTGAGTTATAAATATTAATTCTCCAAATTAAACTTTAAACGCAATACTTAATGCACTGGATTAAGAGCGCGACAATTTAATATAGACGCTTCTTGAGACGGTGAACTCAAGGCTGGCATTTTGCAAATACGTATAGCGCAACCAAGACGACAAATCTCAGAGCGTCAGCTCTCATTCAAGAAGACAGCAAGCAGGCAGCACGGACATTCCGGGATGTATAATCAAAGTCGTTTACGACACAGTGAAGCCTAAAGTATTTCAGTAAAGTCCAGCAATGGCGACGACAATGCAGACTTAACTACAGTTAGCCATACCCCTACTTAATAGACAGAGCAAATCAAGAGCTAAAAAAACGGATACTTGGAAAAGAAGCTTTAAAATAACAATATATCTTTTAATAAGGACATTTGAACAGTCGTTTACAAGGAAATGACCAGTGAACAAAACTCACCAGGAATGCAGAGAACATGTAATATATTGAGCTGTGAAAATAACTCACTAGAAATGCAGAGAACAAGCATGGCGGTGCACAAAGCCAACAAACAAATAACAAGGGAGTTAGAAGGATTTTTCAAAATACAAAGAATTGAAACGACAGACGGTTCTTTCATAAAATGCCTGTATAGATAGGAAACACAAGAAATAGAACTAAAGAATCTACCAATGGAGAAAACAACAAGGATTGTTGATATAATGGTGGCACTTAAAGTGTTAAACCCTGATTATATAAACCAAATATATTCAATTAACCGAAAAGGAAATGGAAGATATATACTAAGACCAAGAGGAACTAAACCTATACTTCCATATGGTGACATAGTAATAAAAGGATTACTATCTACTGTCAAAACTCTGACGCACCACAGGAGAGAAATAAGAAAACAGACAGGTGAATTACACTTAACTGATATACCACTTGAGATGCCACTAGAAGCAACAAAGGAGAAATTTGAAGAAAAATTCCAAATTAAGGTCAAAACAGCACGTTTGGACACCATACCAATGACTAGCATCTACAATGGAACAAGAATATTTGAAACAGAAAAGAGTGGGCTAGATAAAGGCTTTCTACCTTTTTGGTTTCTTAACCAAAACATGGTACAAAGGATTTATCTATCATAGACCGTGCAGTAAATGTGGTGAAACGGGACACACGTTGAATAAATGCCAAGAACAAACTACAACAACTACAACAACAACAAAAACAACAACAAAGTCCACAAACAACAAATAAGACCCACGAATTACAACAACAACGAAAACATAAAATGCAGAGAATTGAATAACAGACAGCAATACAAAAAAAAACACAACCACCAAATAATTTAACAAGAAATCAGACTAAAGAACCCTCCATTTTAAAACATCGACAACAACAACAAGAAATGTGAATCCTCAAGCACCAACAAGACAAAAACAACCAAGAGAAGATCAATTTACAATACAACAGCAACAGGAGAACCAAAACCTAAATACAGTATTAACATTAGCATCTTTCGGAACAAGAGAGAAAGTCTATGAAAGAAAGAAAACGACCAAAAATATCACCTTAAAGAGACGAATGTCTAGAATAAAAAAAGCCTTATTTTTATGGGAAAAAAATAGCCTTACTTTTACTCAATAAAGAAATAATAAACCAGAAAATATAGCACAACATTACATTAAGGCAGGAGGGCCTCCCTAAACTGGTCCGAGAAGATCAAACAGGGAGAGCACCCTCCAAAAAAAATTTAAAAAAAAAGAAAAGAAAGGACATTCTGGAAGCGGAGTGATAGGCGTGTGGACTGGCGGAAAAGGCGGAAATGTTTCACCTGAGGACCACACAAAAGAACAAAAGAAGAAGACAAAATACTTGGCCGTATCATAAATCTGCGGTGCCATTCTTCCCTTCACCAATGGAGCTACTGGAAGTATACAATATTAGCTGTACTGATGACATGAGCGTCAGCTATAGGCCATTACTAACGAGATCATTATGAATATTAATGTATCGCGAAAACGAGGCTAAGCTAGGAAGCTTGCCACTATACTGCATATAATATCTTATGTAGATTCCTTTTGCGAGAGAATATATTATATTGATAGCGGCCGTAATGGATGTAATGCATTTGAAAGAGATTTTTTTTCTTTTTGCGCAAGAATATTTTATATTATATAATTACCGCTGTATATATTTTAGTGGCGAAAACTTAATTTGTATGACGTAAGTTGATTTACGTTCTATCTCAAGTATCCTTTTTCTCTACAGAACACAAAATACAAGTTAGCAAAAGAGAAACTATTTAAAGCATTAATTTTGTTTCTGATCAGGTGTGGTATAAATTGTACATCTATTTTCAATCAATACTGCGGTCAAAACACACGGTCAGAATAGAACATTTACAAACTTTGCATAGCGACAAAACCGCCCTTTTAACCATCCACGTCCCACAAACCTGTATATACTTTGTGGTGTACTTTAAATTGTTTTGTGTATATGTGGGTAAGCTTGCATTTTAATTTGTATCAAAAGGTGCACACAACCTAGTTGTTTTTATGGTGTTTGCTGCTTTTAGTGCCTTGAGGGTGGGGGCCTGGGATTTTTCCTTTAAATTACATTTTTTTTCTGAATCATTTGTCAACTGACAATATAGATATACGATTTGTTCATACAAACACATTTTTTGTTTGTTTCAATAACAGAATGGCAAGTATATATTTACCAACAAAACATCAGGATTATTTGTACAAAGTTATTTGAAAGCCATTCACACACATACACACACACATACATACATACATACATACATACATACATACATACATACATACATACATACATACATACATACATACATACATACATACATACATACATACATACATACATACATACATACACACACACACACACACACACACACACACACACACACACATACATACATACATACATACATACATACATACATACATACATACATACATACATACATACAGTCATAGCACTCTGCCCCCAAACACACAAATTAGTCCCTTATTTATCTGAACTTCTTCATTGATTATAATTAATATTATTTTTGCGAAGTTAGTAGATGAATGAATTTTAAAACCAAATATGTACATTCAGACATTAGATAAAGTATACATAATAGGGAAGAATTTTATGTATGGGATATTCTGTTAATCTGTTTATTAAAATTATTTTCTCCTTAATTATAACGTAACATTTATCTGCCATAATTAGGCCCCCTGGCTCTAACAAATCTATAAGCTGGTGCCTAGCTTAGCCTCGTTTTGGATTTGTTGACCCAGCGTCACATGAATAAATGAAAACATTCTAAGAATGGTCTATAGAAACCACCGCAACGAGGCTTGGAGAAAGGCTATCCATAATCCCTTCTTGCGAGATAAAAGGTCAGTAAGTGTGCCACTCGTCAACAGATGTGGATGGGATACAGCAGGCAATTAACGGAGCAGCCTCCATACCGATAAAAGCCTACATACAACGGTGCAGTCAAGGAGGATAAGAATAAAAGATTAATTGACTGCCAATATGCCTGAATGTACGAGGGTTTCATTCTGGCTTCACAAAACCTCTTTAGACAAATAATACCCAAACGGGAACAACTAACGAGTTACGCATACCTTAGGGCGACATACGACTGTAATATAAAATGATTGAAATCTCAGGTATAATGAAATAAACTAGAGCTAAAAGCATACGTGCGTGCTACATGCTTCTTTTACAAAAATACATTTTTTGTTGCATTTTTGCACTAAAGAATCCAAGATTCTTCAGAGATAAAACACTTGCAAACTTTAACCAGCGTATTGTCCTTGAAAATTAATTTACCTTCGAATTTTGACAATAATTGTATGCTCATTTTTTTCATCATCTTTTTAAATGTAGATGTGGTTTTATAGTCCCACATCCCTTACCGCTGGATGTGTGCTCATCAGCAATTGCTTCATAAGTCCTACTTCTGGTTTCAGCGGTTTAGATTTCTGTTAAACTCAGTACCTGTAGCTATATGAACTATAGATGGTGTATTTTTATATCCTTGATTCTTTTCTTTCTTTTTGGTGTGCTTTAAAAAAAAATTATGTAAATGTTTAAGTTATTTCGAACTTTTTTCGAAATTGTATAATTAGTGTTCATACCTGCTGCAGCGCAACATAATTATCATATCTTCGTTTGTTTTGCTCAATAACTCAGTCATAAACCCTGATAATTAAACTAGTGAATCTTAAATATTTATTGATATCACTCACAATTTTGATGTGACAAATATCAGTTCAACATATTTCAGTTTTGTATAAGTGCATATAGTATTTGAGACGTTTAGTATTCAATTGACATTTTAAAAAATCGATGAGATTAAAAATGAAACATTTTAACAGCAAAACGTTTGTGCCAATATGTTGTTAGATGTAAAATCGTGCAAGCGTTCATTTCTAAATAGTTGTAAGGTAAAGTAAATACCATGACAAAGAGATATATTGTATTTGTACAGTATGTGGCAGGGCTGTTTTGTTTATTCGCATTGTGTACATCTTATGCTTGTGCATTAAAACAAATTGACATAGGCTAAAATTATTTCCTCTAGCTTCAAAGTCATCGGCTAAACATTTATTATCTATGTCTCACAGCAGGATGGAATCTTTCTAATGTCTCACAATACAAGATGCACTTATAGTTAATGAAATGTGTTTATTTTTCCTCCTCTGTACTAATCACATTAAACAAATTGATAGAGCATGCTTTGCAAGTCTTCATATTTATTGATAGAATTTGTTTTATAATTTTTCATATTTAGTTTTTCTCAGTCCATGTTTGTACTGCTGTTCTTATACTCAAATTATCCATCTGTTTGCATTTTTAACGTAATGGCTGAAAAGGTCAGCTATGTTCATGAGTGTAAAGTATGACAGTAAATATGTACTTATTCGCATTGTCATCATCCGCCATGATTGCACTGAACAGTAACAAATAACAAAATTCAGCTGGAGTCTGCTGTCCAGTGAACCTTTTCTGTAAATACAACTGGCCGTAATGATAGACATCCTTTCGCATGCATTTAGTGACTTGTTATCTCTGCATTTTTGTTTAATCTAAATTCTTAGCTAACTGCTTAAGGGATTGTCCCATAAAGCGATAAATATCTGCAAAATTAACTGTATCCTTTTTTATAATTAGCTCTTTTTTTTCTAAATACACTTGTCAGCTAAGGAGACCTAACTGAATCAATTGCATTTTGCATCAGTGATATTAATTTGCATCGTTCTCTGGGCAAAAATGCATCAGTTCGCTTATGAACAAATATGAAACATATTGAAACAATTCATTAAAACCCGTGGGATGAAGTTTACACATCATTTATTTCAAATTCAGTCATTATATGCAGGCCCGCAATATTAAGCAGATAAATGATCGTGGTCGCGTACGTTTTGAGAGTTAATTTCGATGCTATGCACTTCATATGTTCTAACTGTGTTCTCACGCACCTTCTGTATCCTTAAAAACTTCTCTAATAATTTCCCCTCACATACGTGACAACTTAACTGAAACACATTTTTCCTCCTTACTATAGGTCAGAGACAGGGAAATTATTTACTATCTGTATGTCAGATACAATTATCACACTTTCTCCGAACAGATTGCAAAATACTTGAAGGCCTAGATAAAAACTTGGTTTGTATTATTTTACAGTGGAATTAAGATATGGATAAATCATAAAGATTTGTTGTTTGTTCAGCATGCTTGAAATTCATCTCATCATATTCTTGGCGCAAAGAAGGATCGATCGACTTAGAGCTGAGCTATTTATTAAAATAAACTTTAATTATTCAATTTGTATCTGATTTTCCTTTGTGTATCTTGTTTATGAGTGTTTACATATATTTAATTTACATAAAAATTTTTGGTTGTCAGTACTTTCAACGTTAATACGAATTTTTATATTTTTAATTGACCTTGTAGGTCGATGAAAGAGCTACCATTTAATGGATCAAACTTGTCAACATAAACGTTCAAACTCTGAACTGTTTAAATTTATTTTGCATTGCATGAGATCTTAAGTTTACGATTAGTGATAATGTCCTCAGTAGAGCATTTAGAATCACATCGATTTTAAAAAAAATGTTCTTAGCTCTGTTTCTATCTCTTTCTGCTTAGTCATTTATTTTAAACCCAAGTTTCAGTTAGAATCGTACCTGCAAAAAAATATTTTTTCTCGGTTTATTCCAGAAACATGTATAAATCATGACCTCCCCTGGTAAATATGTTGATTACTTTTTGAGACATTTTCTTTATTATGTGTGATCATATTTCCTTTAAAATAACTAGTAGAACCACTTTGTTCCATTCAGCTTTTTGTTTATTATCGCATTTTGTACATCTCATCCAATCGTCATTTCTTTTCCTCATATTCATTTTCTTATTGTGATAAGTATACGTCTTGCATTTACTTGTTAGTACAAAAGAGTTGTAGCCTGATTACCTCCTAGAGCATCTTATATCAAAGTTTATTCAGATGATTGTTTACATCATTTAATTTATAATTGTGCATTCAATGTTTTCTAATGAAGAAAAGCTACCTTGAAAGTACACCCTATTTCGTACATATATTACCATTGATTTTACATAGCGCTAATTAATGTAAATTAGCTCGTGCCATTCAAAAAATTCAGTAAGATTATCAAGTCGAATACCGGTATTGTTTAGTACTTACTTCGTCCCTATATGAATGTTTAGTAATGCTTTGTTCATATTTTCCTCACACTTCTAGAAGTAATCAGAATATTATGATATTATTACCTAAAATACGTAGTCATAGAAAATCAATTCACTCTTTTACAACATGTGCATTTATACTCTATCATTTCGACAACTTCTAAAGCGGAATCTAATATTTACGCAATAATTCCATCCAGATTTGGGTAATTCATCAGGATTTTGCCTGTTCTTGACATATTACGCAACCAATTGGTTTACGTCATGTCCATCAAGTATTGATATTAAAAACTAATATTCATCTATTCAATATTATAGGTTGTATAACTTGTATAACTTTTACATTATTAAATCCCTCTGACACAATATAGGAAGCACATTTAGCCATAGATAGCTGTATTTATAAATTTAACAACCACTTTTGTATTTATTTTGTTTATTTGCTTATTTCAAACGAGTTAAATCAATATCATCAATACACCTAATAAAAAACAGCCCTCGATATGGGACGGGTATTTTCAATTACTGGGTCTCTGATATTTTTTATTGACATTTCGAATATCACGATCATTCGTGTAATTGTTTGAAAATTTCGTTTCCGACTCAGTGAATTCGTCCACATTGTTAACGTTATCGTTTATACTTTCTAATAGATGAAACTGTATGTTTAGTTCATTCACAAACAAACCTAATCAACCAAAACCCAAATTGTCCACTACGTGAGTGTACATGGTTTGTTCATTAAAAGTAGTTCATAATACACTATACTCTTTTTTGGCACACGTGTCATTCATGTGCATGTAATAACAAAGTGTTCAGTATCGTAAAACACTGGACGATTCTGGCAAAGTAATGTTAACGGATGCACATATGATCATATATAACATTTTTGTTTCAGTATTATGAAATTGTCGCCCTTCTTCCTCTACGAACTCCATTTCATTTAGTTGTAGTACTTATATCACTCAGCATAATGGCGATATTCTTTTCCAGGAAGAACAACAACAACCTATTTAATCTTACAAAAACATTTTCTTCCATTGTAGTGACTTACATGACCTACAATTACATTTTGATGAATTGTTAGATGTAATGTGTTTTATTAAGCCGATATTTGCAAAACAGAATGTAGAACATGCGGCAATCGGGTTAATGTGGGAATCTTGTCCACATTTAGAGTAGATGAGGACATTTTGATATTATTTTAAATTGCAACGAAGATGTGCGCTCTCCTACTTCTGATTCAACATAATCAAACCAACATATTTTATTAGTACTATAATTTGGTGGGAATTGCTATCGCATCGGAATGAGCATAGCGGGGCCTCACGTTATGAAATACCATCGGCAACATTAATTGTACATCTGTCAGTAGTAGAAGAAAGTAAGATTCCGAGCTCAACAACCCCTCTCCCCACCCCTCCAGACCTCCAAACAAATACAAAATACCTAGGTAACGTAATAAAACATCTGTTGCAATCAATAATTGCGCTAAGAATCCGAGCTCAACAACTCCTCTCCCCACCCCTCTAGACCTCCAAACAAATACAATAGAACACCTGTTGCAAAATACCTAGGTAACAGGTAAAATTTAATTACGTGATCTTCCAGAATAAGCAAAATGATATGTCAGACTCAATTTTCCAAATCATTACGATTTAGCAGAGTGTGGCGATTGTGGACTAAATTAAGCATTAGAATTCCAGTAAGGTAAGTGGTATTATATAAAATTTTATGTTATATCATACTTCTTTTGATAATCTTTCTCATATTTGCTGATCCTCATGGGTAGAATATCTGTTAACATGTTGTCAATAATACGAAATTCACGTATTAAATCGTCCATACTATATTTTACTCCTCGTAGGTAGGATCTTATTTGATCAAGTAGTTTTTTGTAAGTTATAATTGATGTTAAGCAGCCGTGCTTTTTTATCGAAATTTTAGGTTCAACTTTTTTACAAGCTGCTGTAAAAGAAACACCAACACCGGATATGATTAACAAAAACGGGTTTAATGATATACCACTTGAAATTATGCCAGAACTAGTCATTAACAAGGGTAGATATGATATTACTCGAAGTATTTTGTTATAATATTTGTAGCATTTTTTTACGCACCAAAGTTTTTTGTGATAATATTTGTAGTATTGTATTAGTGCGTCCACATCCTGTCCTGGAATATCTTTTGAAATATGATTGAAATCAACTATACTTTTTTTCATTATAATATTTGTTCACATAATCTCAGGCTTGATTAAGTAACTAGTTGAGGTGTTTCAGCCACAAATTCCAGACAATACCAATATGACGCAGCAGTTAATTTTTTGTCATCTGCTATTAGCATAAAAGTTTCTTCAACATCTTTGTTTAACACAATAGACACGGTTCCAGAGAAATTATCAGTCGAGTGACGCCATGGAAATAAAGTAAATATATTAAACTTTACACAGCTAAACACGGACAATCTATACACACCAGTGACCTCTGCAGTATGTTTGAGAGTGTTATTTTTCGGCGACCAAGTAGACATTCCAGAAGCAACAGTATAAACAATATTTTTAATCTGCTTGTCAGGAATTTTAATCGTACTTGTTTTCTCAACAATACTAGGAATTCCACTAATAATATCGTTGAGTTTTGTGTTAATATTATCGAGTGTAACATCAACAGATGGCGGACTTCCAAAAAATTCGTTATTGGTTTTGTTTATGTTTCTGCGAAAATTTAAAAACGTGGTGATGTGATTAGTAAAATCAGTTTTGAACATGGTGATTTCATTGTTGATATCATCATCATATTTCTTTGTTACAGCATCAAAATCAGATTCTGTTGTTCTAAGATTATTGATGCCATTATTGTTCATGTTGAGAAATGCACGCATTATACCGCCATGCACTGACACGTACTTTGATTCCTGATCATCAACATATTTCTTAATAGCAGCGTCATTATCCTCAGTTGGGTTTCCAAGGTATGTGATCTTGTTCTGGTTCATAACAATGTTCCCCGTAAATAAATCACCTGCTTTTCTAACATAATCGTTAACTGACCTACCCGAATCTTCTATCTTACCTTGATTGTTAAAAGTAACAATATTATTAGCAACTGCAGTAGGATTTCGAACAAGTACATCTGACAGTTGTACATTACTCGTCTTTAATCGTCCTTGTTTGTCCTGGAAAACTACAACTTCATTTGGATCTACACTTGCAACGTTTAACAAATTGTTGATTTCAATTTTGAGCTTATCAAGAGTCGCATACTTGGATAAGTCACCCTGGTAACCTTCTGTTAATAAATCTACTGCTAATGTTCCAAATTTTGTATAGTAGCTCATTATACATATCGTTATACACAAAATTGTTGGTTTAATATAACATAAAATTATACGATGGCGAAGATAACAAACTTTGACACCGAGCGATTGGTGAAGCATAAACATAACAATAAACTTGCAGACTGTCATTATCTTATTGTTGGGCGAACTGGATCTGGTAAAACAAATTTGTTATTAAATCTTTTACTCAATAATAACTTTAACTATGATAAGGTGTCTATTTACACCATTAACCCCCAACAAGACAAATACAAATTATTAAACGAGTATAATGATAAACTTCGTGATTAACTTGGCATTGGTGATGATATATTTTTGATAAAACAACCAGAAGAACTCGTTCCAGTGAATGAACTCGATTCGTCAGAGCATAAGATAATCGTCTTTGATGATATTCCGCTAAACAATGAGGAGATGAACAAGATTAAATCATATTTTTCACTATCACGTAATAAAAGATGTAATTCTGTTTATCTTGCCCAAGGTTTTTATAATGTTGATAGGTTTATTAGGCGAAATACGGGTTGTTTCATATTATTTCCCGGACTAGATAATGTGGATGTGAGAAATATTGCAAACGAACAATGTGGTGATGTTACAAAAGATAAATTTATCGAATTATATCATCGAGCAACTAAAGATCGATATAGTTTCTTTTTATTTGACAAGCTAGCGCGTGATCCAACCAAGATGTTTCGTTGTTGCCTTGAGACGTTTCTATGATATAATTTTGTAAAGCGTATAAAAATAATGGACAAACATCAACAGAAAATCGAATTACTAAAAAAGTTTCTCGAAACTCGAGCGGCTTTTAAGAAAAAGGTGGAAGAAGCTCGACGTGGACAATTGACTGCTACAGAAACAACAGCTACGATTTTCAGACCAATAACTGAAGCAATATTAGGTAAACAACCTGAAACTAAACCACTATCAGAAGAAGAACTGAAACAACTGAAAGAAAAAGGTTTGGTTGGAATTGTTAAAGAACAACAAGAAGCAGCTGCTGCAAACATCATTACTAGATCTGATGAAAACAAAAGAAAACTAGCTCAGTCACTTACAGCAAATATAGCTGATGCTGCTGCTAGACAGGCTGAAACAGATCGATTGATAAACAATCCGCTAGAACTTGAGAGAAGATTAACAGAGTTAACAACGCAAGGAATAACAAATATTATAACAAATCTATCAGGAGAAATAAAAGATATCAAAGAGGAGCAAAACAGAGTTGGTGAGGCTACTGTAAAGTTTATGGATGTTGAACAGCAAAGATTTTATTTTAAAAAAAGAGCAAATTATGAGATAAAAGATGATGAGTATGATGAATTTGTAAAGAAAGAAAATATAAGAGATATTGATAATATAGACAAGTGGAATGATGAAGAATATAAAACATTGATCTATAGATTAAATGAGATAATAAGAGATGGAGCTGCTGCTAAAGAAGAAATAAGCACAACTACGGAAATTGATGATATGTTTTCACTTTATGAAAGAATGAGAAACGGTGTTATTGCTTCAACATTTGGAAGAACAGCAGAAAATGGTAGACCAAAAGGTTTTGGTAAGGGGTGGAATTTTAAAAGAAAATTTATTACACTTGATAAAACTAGTGTAAAAAAAATTAGAGAAGCAACAACAGGAAAAGGTGTGAAAATATTTACATCAAACGCAGACATAGTCGATCGGCTAATGCTGTTGATATCCTCTAAAGAAGCTGGTAATGAAAGTGTAGAGATTGATAACGAAATTATTGATATACTTGATCATCTAAGATCGAGTGGATTACTAACATCATCCGAGTACGAAATTTTACACCGCGATCTTATCTAAAATATTAGTATAATGCAAACAACATTATTGCTTGATTCATCACAAATAACAGGAAACAGCGCGAATTTTACAGTAAATTACAACCCACCAATAGAACTAGATCCTGCAAAACAGTATGAGATTGGATTAATTTCTTGTACTTGTTGGAACGCCATGCCGAATATTAAAACTGGGGTTAATGATGAAATTTTAATCGTTAATGTTAAACAATCTCCAACATCACAAAAAGAGTTTATTGATATACAATACAAACTACAAATTCCACAAGGAGCTTATAACATTACTGATCTAAACAGAACAATAAAAGAGCTTCTAACAAAAGCTGGTGGGAATGCTGATAATTTCGAATTAGCGGCGAATTATAACACCTTACGAGCTAGGATAACAGTGAAAAGAAATATGAAAGTCCTCTTTGAAGAAAGAAGTTTTGGAAAGATGTTAGGTTTTACTAGAGTTTTATACTATACCACCGGTGAGGATAAACCTTTGACATTTGATGGAGAACTACCAGTAGATATCACAGAAGTAAATACAATACTCATCAATTGCTCTATCGCATCTGGATCTTATACGTCAAAAGGCAACCGCGGGCAAACGATCTACAGTTTCTCACCAGAAGTCCCACCAGGTTCTCTCATGCAAATCAATCCGCGACAGATTATCTACTATCCAATAACACCTGAGAATCAAATTGCAAGCATTACAATGCAACTCACAAACCAATATGGACGACAAATAGACGTGAACAACGAGATAGTCACGTATTACTTACACCTACGCACTGCCTAGGCATGTGATTTTGTGTACATAATTTTATAAAATGAGACGAAGAAAAGTTTATCGAAGAAAAATTGTAGGTGGATTTTTTGAAAATATATTTACAACAATTGCAGAGAATATTACAGGAATCGCGCGTAAAGTAGCGCCCATTGCACTTGACGCCGGTAAAGCTTTCGCTACAGGGGCGGCATCTTCAGCAGGCACTGCAGTAGGGCAAAAGATTGCTGATAAGATTAAAGGACCTTCCCCATCAGAAATAAAACGAGTAATATCAGATATTGCGCCAACAGAAGAAACAAAACGAGCTATGATAGCTACAACAAAAAAATTATTGTCGCCGAGTGGTGAAGAAATAGTACGTAAACTTGTAAAGAAAACAAAACCGATGACCCCTGCTGCCTTTTAATTTTGTGTAACGATTATAAAATAAAATGTCCGCTAAAAACTATCTCGATCTTGCAGAAGAAATTGATACTGACGATGCTGTAACAGAATTAGAGTATGTCGAGTATTTGGATGAAAACACGAACGAACCGAATAAAACCGGAGTTAGAACTTTTAACACAAGAGACGAGGACGTGTTTCTACTACCCCATAAGGCAATGTTAGAAGTGCGTGGTCAAATATTAACTGTGATAGGTGGTGATATTGCGGCTGATGCAGAAATCGCTCTCGTCAATAATGGTTGGAGCTTGTTTAAGAGTGCACGATACCAACTGTCCAATCAAATCGTAGAAGATATTTCAATGCATTTACCCATAGCGAGTACAATACTAAACATCGTTTCGTTTAGCGATGACTATTCCAGATCAATAGCCACAAATATGATGTGGTTCAAAGATACTGGAATAGGGACAACTGTGTCGAACGAGTTAAACTGGAGAGCTAGCTGATGCTGATGTTGCAAACAGACTTATTCTAACCCCAGCTGGAGCTGATGCAGCTGCACAACATACTGTTCCAGCATTAACCGCAGATGCAGCTGGTGGTGTTATAGTAGCGAATGCAATAAGAAACGCAAAAAAAAATCTACGACGATTAAATTTTAACGAGGGATTTGCTAAACGAAAAGCATTTGCCGCAGAATCTCGCCAAATAACGATGATGCTTCCGTTAAGTACAATCTTTGGATTTTGCCGTGATTATAACAAAGTGTTTCGAGGAATAAAACATACGCTTATATTAGATCGAGCTGATCCAAACGATTGTATAATACACGCCGGTGGAGTGGCTGAAGGACAGTTTTCTATTACAAGATTAGCACTGTGGATGCCTCGGGTTGTCCCTTCATTAGCTAAAATGATGGAGCTCGAATCTTTACTAGCCACCTTTACAAAAAAGATACACTTCCAACAGAACAGGATTTATCAAACAGCCATTCCCAACGCGACTGATTACACGTGGCGTGTAACGACCACGCCCAGCGAACAACTACCGCGACACTTGTTCGTCGTATTTCAACGACAAGCACGTCGTAACAATCAGGAAATAAACAACTCCGTATTCGATAACCCAGACGTTAGACGAATATTTGTGAGAGTAAATTCCAAACAGTATCCCGAACGTGCAATCGAATGTAATTTTGCCGTAGACGCCACCAGAAACATCTCTCGGCCGTACATGTATCTTATGGAAGCAATGCAAAAATATCAGAACGCGGACAGTGGATCTCAAATATCAATAGAAGAGTTTCGATCGCTCTATCCCATCTTTTACTTTGACGTATCAAAACATTTGGAGCGTGTTGTGGGATCGACTGCAGATATTGAGGTCACGTGGACACTGGGCGCTGTGCCAGGTGAACAGTATAACGTATATGCGCTATTGGTTAGTGATCGATTTCTGACCATCGATTCAATCAAAGGAAGAATGACAGTACAAGTTTAATCTAACAACTTGGATATAACATTATGAAAACCAAATACACAACTCGAGAAATATACCTAACATCTGGTCAAGTTGAAAAATTATCAGCAGCTGTTGCTAAACGCAGCTCAGTTTCTTTGATGATCTCTCCGGAAACTTCAAATAAAATTGCAGTAAAGGTCATGCTAACGCAACAACAAATCAATAAACTCGATCGCAACAAACCTTTTGTGCTGAAATTATCTGTTTCTCAGGTAACTGCAATGTCAAAAGAAGGTGGATTTTTTTGACCAGCGTTATCTGTAATAGCTAGCAAAGTTTTACCAGTACTTGATACACTTGGACTTGCGGCTGCGTCAGGAGCAGTCTCTGGCGCAACGAAGAAAGCAGTCGAAGGTCGTGGTATCAAACAAATCTATCGTTAATTTTATGTAACAGTATAAAATAAAATGCCAACGAAAAAGTCGCCGAAAAGAACAAAATCATCGAAAAAAAAGAAAACAACAATACGCAAACAAACAAAACAAGTCGGAATTATTCCTTTCGCTCCACTTTTGGCGGGACTAGCGGGAAGTCTGCTGTCAAACTTACTAGGAATCGGACGCGGATTAACTCTACCAGGGACCAGACGTTATTGAGCAATTTTGACACCATTGAAAAATTGAAGGACGTTGTTGGATTTCGAGGAGTATTTTCCAAGGATGAACTCGATGACGTACCAACAGGCGGTTCTTGTGTTGTAAATATTGAAAACTTCAATGATGGCTCTGTCACCCACTGGGTTGCTGTCCACGATAACAATTATTTTGATTCGTTCGGACTTCCTCCAAGCGATCTCATAAAAAAAATATATTTTTAAAAAATTTGATAAAATAAATTATTCGTCTAATCAACTACAGCCGATTGGAACATCAGCTTGTGGTTATTATTGTATCATGTTTGTCAGACAAATGCACCAGAGTAATAGCTCTGGGAGTAAAAACTTTTTAATGTTTCTTTTACAATTTGATGAGCATCCTTCTCATGCGAATGATAAGATTGCAATCAATTTTATCTAAACTCCTTGATATAATAATGTCAACACACTGTCTCAAATGCAAAACTAAAACAGAGAACAAGGATGAGATGACGGAAAAAACGAAAAATAATAGAACGATGTTAAAATGTATTTGTGAAATATGTGGTAGAAAGAAAAGTATATTTTTGAAAAAACAAGTAGGATCTAGCGTTGATAGAGTTATCTTGATCGACGATTAATTTTATGAAACAAAATAAAATAAAATGAAATGCAATTGTGATTGTGACAAAGATCTTTGCATAGAACAAGATAAAATCATTACGTACTGTCAACGTTGTAACAACAGAGAAATAATAGGGTTAGGTATAGATATACATAAACTCATTGGTAAATTACCAAAACCAAAAGGCGGTTGGACATTGCCAGGTCATCGGTATACAGGTCCTTACAATCCGCTAGATCAACAACTAGATGAAAACGACAATCCATTGCCAGGTCAAGAGCCTTATAATCAAGTTGATGCAATAGCAATGCGTCACGATATCTGTTATCGTGATCATGAAAACTCGAAAGCAGATTGTAATAAAGTAATGTTAGACGAATTACATGATATGGAGCCAACAAATCTACGAGAACGTTTTAATAGAAGATTTGTTCAGGGAATGATAGGAGCAAAATATAAACTCGGACTCGGAAAAAGTATACGATGATCTTGCAGTCGAACTACACAGACCTAAAAAAAAAGTTTCCGAGACGTAAAGTTGTTGCAAACGCTGTAGATGATATCTGGGCAATAGATTTGGTAGATGTATCCAATCTGGCTCAGTTTAACGATAATAAGAAATATTTGTTTAATGTCACAGATGTTTTCAGCAAATACGCTTTTAGTGTGCCAGTTTCAGATAAAACAGGAACGTCAATCACTGATGCGCTAAAACAGATAATAACGAGTACAGAAAGAAAGCCAAACAAAATCTGGACTGAACACGGATCAGAGTTCTTCAACAAAAAGTTTGAGCAATTTTTAGAACAAAATAATATTAAAAAATACGTTACAGGAAATGAAGGGAAAAGCGTTATCGTTGAAAGATTTAATCGCACGTTAAACGAGCTGATACATAAACACCTGACAGCTAAAAACACCAACAGGTACATCGATGACCTTTATCAAATCGTTGATGAGTATAATAATACGAAACACCGAACCATCAAAATGTCACCCAATGACGCTATAAAAAAATCCAATATTAGCAAACGAAAACATGTACCGCAGACATAAATTTAAGGTCGGTGATAAAGTTAGAATCTCTTTGACTAAAAAGATATTTGAAAAAGGATTTACTCCAAACTGGAGCGAAGAAGTATTTGTTGTTGATAAAGTACTCTTAACAATACCTGTAACGTACGCGTTAAAAGATCTGGCAGGGGAACCTATAGTAGGTAGTTTTTACGAACAAGAACTACAAAAAACTGAACAAGATGTTTTCGTTATCGAAAAAGTGATTAGGAAAAAAGGAGATAAAAGTTTAGTCAAATGGCGTGGGTATAGCGATAAATTTAACAGCTGGATTCCAACCCGGTCGATTTTATCGACTGTGAAATAATGCTATTATAAATTTCCTCATACTTTCGTTTGATAGATACACCTTTTACTGGTTTACATAATGATATTAGATATTGTCTGCGATCGTCAGAGATCGTCATTAGATTAAAAATCTTGACAAAGATGAAATCAAATTTTATATTTTTCTGTCGACCTGAAATTTTAATATTTAAGAAAGGTCTGATTAACTGCAAAAATACCTGCTGTTCGGTAACGGTAAAATCAAATTTTATAATTTTTTAGCAATGTGATACTTGACATTATATTTTCCAGTGGTTGGTCTGCGGTAATTAGATCTGTCAGTAACAGTGACTATTTCACCATCATCAGATTCGTTGTTATATAAAATATCATCTTCGTTATAACCAACAGATTTGTCTATCATATCATTAGAGATTGTGTAGACCTTAACGCTGATATCACTAGTATCTTCTTCGTATAGTTGAGCGAGTCGTTTCATCATATCCATATTATAATATACTTTTTATCTAATTTGTTGTTATAAGATGACTGACAAGGTAAAATATCACCAAAAAGTTAAGGTATTAAATTACCACGAACTGACCGAAGCGGTAAGAAAATGCCTGTCAGGTTATAGTTCATATTCCGTTGACGTTATTGTAATGCAAGGTGATTCTCATAAAATATTACTAACAGAAGCAGAAAAAGATAAAATTAATGAAAGTGCAGTAACGACGCTAAAATTTGATTGCGATGATATTATAGCATTTGCTCATCATTGTTTGACTAAAACCAAATTACAAAATATTATTAATCATCATATCTAAAAATAATACTAGCATCATATTTGTTTGAAAAAGCTGATTTTGTTGCTCCATCAGCTACAAATTTTACTGCTCTAGGATTTATATTATAATATTTCGCCGCAGCTGTAATTGATTTGAATTTGATCTCCTCATCCGTTTCAAGGTTTAACGAAATAACAGGTTTTATTGGGCATCTAAAATTAATACCACCACCTCGTCCTTTTCTCACATTTTCCTGTTGGATCACTAGCTCCAGATTTTTCCAATCGATTGTCTGTTTTTACGTTATTGATATGATTGATAACCAGACCATTGGGTATAGATCCGTTGAACACCTCGTAAACAAACCTATGACCAGTATAACAAACTTGATCTGTCGATATTCCTCTAACAGTTACTATAAGATAACCCATATTGTTCATAGAACTAAGAACTTTTTTAGTTTTTCTGTTTCTAATAATACCGCTATCGTTAGCCTCGTATAAATCAAAGACCGGATGCGGCTGAAACTCGTCTTGTAAGGATAAATTTTCAATATTATCATCAGTGACTTTACCGTTATAATGATATACTCGTTTCCCCTCTGGAATGTCATCGCAAAATGACGTGTAAATAAAATCTTTTCTAAACATCGTAATCCTTTCAGTATTATCTCCCTTTACACTAATCGTATAACCCACTGGCGTTGCTTTACCAACAGATATTCCAGTAATGATATAAATAACCGAACCTAATACATTTCCAGCGTACAGATTGTACTTTTGGTAAACGTGATATTCCTCTTGCTCACGTGCGCTTGTCAGATTTACTGTCATTATATTATAGTGATATTTTTTATCTCTAATTGTTTTTCTAGTGCATGCGAAGTGTGCGGTAAATTATTAATTAGATATTAGACTATAGTATAGCGATGTTGAAATTGCGTGATATAGCCAAGAAGAGACTTATTGGAGAACCTGAAAAAATAGCGACTGCCTTTACAGGTTTTGATAATAGTTATCAGTTTGATAATCAAAATGTTTTAGTAAATTTTACTGAAACAAATCTCTTTCATCTGCTAAGACGACTGTAAAACGTGAGCTTGAAAAACACAAGGGTCTAAGATTGCTAGTGCAATATCACGTTATATTTTCAAAACTACTTGTGACGGAAGAATCTACTAACAAGGAAATTGCAGACCCTTACATCAACGCAAAATCTAGACGTGTTTTACTTGGTAGTGATCTTTTGTCACTATCTAATGAAATGCACCAAGAAATTTGGAAAAAAATAGAAGAATTTACCGAATTAGGTTCGGGTTGGAAGTTTGAAATGATCAAGGAAATTTTGTTTCACACGATGAAATATGACGCATTACGCGGTAGTTCGTATATCGACCTGCCACTAAAAATAAAAAATAAACAGTGCTGTATAAACATAAAAAACGTCGATAGCAAATGTTTCCAATGGGCTGTTCTTTCCGCGCTATTTCCAGCAGAAAAAAATGCTGATCGTGTTGAGAAGTATATCAGTCACGTGTCAAGATTAAATTGTGCTGGTATTGACTTTCCAGTGGCAGAAAATCAAATACCAAAGTTTGAAAAGCAAAATAATGTTTCGATTAACGTTTTCGGATTAGATGAAAAAGAAAATGTCTATCCGAGGTATATATCAGAAAAAGCTTCACAATCAACTATCAATTTACTGTTTTATAAAAATCATTACGTTTGGATCAAAAACTTTAACAGACTAGTTGGAAGACAGTATAATAAAAATAACAACAAAAAGTTCTTTTGTTATCGCTGCTTGCACGGTTCTAGAGACAATGAAACATTACAAAAGCATTTGCAGTACTGTAGTGACGTACAACGAATAACGATGCCATCTAAAAAAGATAGTGTGTTACAGTTTGTCCATCATAATCACAAACTAAAAATTCCTTTCGTCATATACCTCGATTTCGAATGCTTACTTCAACCTGTACTTGGCGTAGAAAATGATTCTAACCAATCGAGTACAAGAAAAATTCAAAATCATGTTCCATGTGGAGTAGCGTACAAGGTAGTTTGTTGCGCTGATTCGAGATTATCTAAACCAATCCAACTCTATCGTGGTAAAAATCCAGCTGTCTGGCTTCTCAAGCAATTGATCAGCGAAGTTGATCATATAACTTATCGTTTGAAAAGAGTAACTCCAATGTTAAAATTAACACCTCAACAAGAATCCGATCACGAGCAAGCGAAAATTTGTTATATTTGTGAAAACGCTTTTGACGATAACAAAAAAGTACGTGACCATTGCCATTTGACCGGACAGTATCGTGGAGCGGCTCATGACCAGTGTAATTTAAAATTTCACGCTCCAGATTTTATTCCAGTTATTCTTCACAATTTTCGAGGATATGATAGTCACATCATCGTAGAAGCTTTTGGTGATCCTGAGATAAAAGCTCATCTAAAACTCAATAATGTCATCAAATGCATTCCAAATAATTTTGAAAAGTATATGTCAGTTACGCTAGGTAAATTACGTTTTATTGACAGCCTGCAGTTTATGGCAGCATCGTTAGATGAGCTAGTAAAAGGTTGTAGTAAATTTAATAACCTAAGAGACAGTTTTGGAGATAAATTTAATCTACTAGCTAAAAAAGGAGTTTTTCCATACGAATACCTCGACGACTGGAGTAAATTTGATGAAACATCTTTACCTGGCAAAGATACATTTTACTCACAACTTAAAAATGAAAATATAACTGATGATGAGTACAAGTATGCACAAGATATTTGGAAAGAGTTTGATTGTGAGACTTTTGGTGATCATCACGATTTGTATTTGAAAACTGACGTGTTATTATTAGCAGATGTTTTTGAAAGTTTTTTTTGTTAAAAAGTTTATCAAATTTGATGACTACAAGTACGCGCTTGATGGTGGTGTTAGTTTTATAAGAGCTATGTCAATTCGGACAAATCATTATAAGCTCGAAACAGATGTCCTTATCAAACGCGGTTTGAGCAATTTTGATGATAAACGTTATTGCGAAAATGGGGTAGATACACTTGCAATTGGGTATTGTCATGATGATAGAGATATACTTGACATTATCTTTGC
>JAEAOA010002051.1:2500-38693 GCA_016746295.1 Potamilus streckersoni | reverse complement strand
TTTATATTTTTTGTACCACATTTTACACATTTACCTGTTAATGCATGTCATTTATTTTTTGTTGTTATTGTTGTTAATCCAACGGTGGGTGTAGATGATCTACATCGAAAACAATATAGACTCATGTTATTAATAATATGGATACAATAATTGATTTTTCGGCGACACGAAAACAAGAACCAGTAAAGCACCATCCAGCATTACCAAATTCGATAAGAATGATTATAATAGGTCCATCTGGATCGGGTAAAACACAATTATTATTAAATTTAATAATGAGATGGATAAGATGGAACAAACTATATTTAATAGCACCATCTGTGGATAATCAGCATTGTTACGAAGTACTTAAAAATTTAAATGAAAAAGCAAAATCTGTTAATAAAGACGGTGAAGATATTATTGACTTTATCACAGATATAGATGAAGCCCCGTCCGTAGATGACTTGGATGGATTCATTAATAATCTCGTAGTATATGATGATGTGATGTTGGACAAACAATCTAAGCCAACTAGAATATTTTCTCGAGGTCGTCACAAAAACACAAACGTGATTTATGTTACTCAAAGATATACACAAATACCTAGAGTGATCAGAGAAAATTGTAATATTTTGGTTGTGTTTAATGGAGTAGATAATTATACCCTACGAAATATTTATTACACATGGTGTTCAGGGAAAATGGACATAATTAAATTTAAAAATTTCTTTTCTAAAGCACAATCAGTTCCTTTTGGAATTATAACGATAAATTTACATGATCCTAGATCCAGATATCGTATAGGTCTGAGCAGCAGAGAGGGTGAACCCTACAACAATATATTTGCGACAAAATCGATTAAAGCCTCAGAATGCCAAATTGCTGCCATCTACGTCTACAAATTTTTGCGACAGAATCGATTAAAGCCTCAGAATGCCAATGGAACCTTCCTACGAAATCTCATATTTCAACCAAAAAAAAAATAAAGACCCCATCTTAGCGATTTTGTCGCAAATACATTGTCATAACCACACTCAAATTGCTGCCATCTACGGTCGCAAATATGTTGTCATTTCACCCTCTCTGCTGCTGATTAATACAAATTATTTAACCGATATTTGTTAGCTTTTCACAAACAGACTAATCGATAATACTTCACCACGTAGATCAATTAAATTATTTGACTGATCGGTGAGTGTAAAATTAATTCTGGTTAGTGAATCATTTTGACATTGCATATAGACTGGATTAGTCGGATTCTCAACAATTAAAAATCCGGGGGGTGCTGTTGGTGAAAATGAATAAAGAATGTAACCTTGTCGGGCTTGATTTGATTGTTCCATATTAATTTGATAACTTCCTTCGATTACATCACACGTTAAATTAAGTGCGATCACCGATGAAATATCCACATTGTTCGGTGCGATATGTCTACCGTCGCCGTCGGGAGAATTATTATGAGTGAGGATAATAGGCTTCGGCTGGCTATCTTTCCATGATTGATAGATTTTATTAAATCCTTCGTTGATGGCAGTTCTGAGTTGATTTTTTAGTTCAGGTGCGTTATATCCTGGGAGTTTATAATTTGGATTTTCATTTATATTTTTTTTATAATCTCGGGCGAAGTAAGATCTTGAAATTGGGTGATTTTCATCAGTAAAGAGATTAGTAATCCTCGAATTAAATATTTCCATGTCATCGATGATTTTATTACCCGCGGAGACTACACTAATGAACTCAGCTTGTGTAAGAAGTCCGGATCTTAACGATGGTAATAACAATTTAAAATCATCATTCATTCCTCTGAAGATATAAAATTCAAGATCGTCAATTCCTTGTGGAATTATTTCATGTATTTCCAGAATTTCACCTTCCTGTGGGATATAATCATTAAAAAATGGAATTGTCCACTCATCTTTACCATATTCATTCTTACGTCGATATCTTTTTGTAAAGTTTATATCGAGGAGGGTTTTATATCCTTTTGATGGATTTTCAGGTCCTATTTCATCAGTGACGTAATCAGATTTTACAGGCTCGGGCGTGGAATTACCAGCACTTCTAGGTGGATCTTCGGGCCATCCTAATACTGTTCTTATTGAACTGTTATAAATATCTACAACGTACCCAGGAGAGCCTATTTCAATTGTAGATGATAGTGTTGGTTCATGAACTGTTATCGCAATTTTTGATTCTTTTTTAGTAATGGATTTTATTCTACGTTGTAATTCATTATTAATTTGCTCAATTTGATAGGACCCAGTTGGTATTGAAACAACGTTCCAATCTGGAGTGTCATCATCTTTTTTATTCCTATATGCAAACACCAGAGAATTATTAGGTCTCTGACCGCCAAATGGAACCGATCTGATATTAGGCCAACTATGATACACTCGTAATTTTGCCAACGCGATTTCCTTTACTGAAACAGGCGAGGGAAAATTCACACTGAATTTAGGGTTTGTTGACGATATTGATATCATGCTTGTTTTCCGCGGAGTGGTATTTTCTGCTATCCGCTGAAGTAGTTGAATCTCTTGCGACATTATTATTATTATTTACAATGTCTAATTTTGCAATAGATGAAAAAACGCTAGCGTTTTTAATCGTAGTATCATAAATACGTATCATCGCGGAGAATTCGTCTTCGGTAATTATCGTATCATCAATCGATGATGACATCAACGAGGATAATTGTGAGTAACCGTTAGATACTGCTTGATGTTTTACTATATAGTCGTTAAGTTTTTCTTGAGAACACGATGATATTTTTTTAGTAATAGCATTTGCAAGTCCAGCAAATGTTGTCACCGCGGAAATAGCAATTGGGACAGCAATCGGAGCTACCATTGTTACTGAAGATAGTATAATACCAGCACCGGCCATTATACCAGATACCGAGTATACTGTAACATCAATTACGGTAATTCTCCTGCGATACTTTTTAATTTTTATTTCATATTCATCAATGAGTGTTTTGAGTTTTGTTAAGAAGTCTTTGACGGTATCATAGCGATATTGCGATGATGGAATCATATTATTTTAAAACCTCAAGTGGTTTTTAATTGTTTAAAATTCTAATTTAGATCAGCTACAAACTCCATGTACCATACAAATGATGTCTTATTTAAATTAGGATCAGTGCTTGTTATTGTAAACCGTTTGTATTCACCCACGTCAATAGTCGTTGAAATCACGTTGTTGTATCCATATGAAGTCGATGATGATATATTAAACTGATTCAGTGACACTATTGTTAATCGATAAATACCCTTGTTTGACACAGTGAGGGTTACTGTATTCTTTTTAGGTTCCCAATCTAATGATCCAGAGAGAACTGTGTATATCATATTTATGATATTTCTCTCATGAGGAATCTTTATTCTTTCAAGTAGCGGAAGATTGTCTGTTTTAAATTTTGTAATATCCTCGATAGATTTTTTAATACTATTAATGCTATCTCTAATAATACTAAATCCAGCATCATTAATATTTTTAATACTAGCTTTAATTTCATCAAAATTGGATTTAATTTCAGCGAGAGATGGAGAGGTTACCGCTGGTGTTCCAAAGAATTTATTGATAATATTTCTACGAAGGGAAGTATATGTTGTTATATGTTTTTCAAGTTCTTCATTTAAATTTTTTAATGCATCTGTGATTGTAGAAACGAGTACACCTGGTTTGAGTTTTCCATCATTTGAATATAACACTATTGTATCTTCAACGACGTCACGTCTTCGTATTAAGACATCATCCAATGAAACATTACTAGATTTCAATTTGCCCTGGCGATCTTGAAATACAACTATTTCCCCAGGATCTACACTTGACAAATTTAATGTCTCGGCGATTTCATCTTCGATTATTTTTTTTACACTTTCGACAGCGAATTTGCTATCGGTTTCTGTTTTTTTTGATTCTGATAAAGGTCGTCCCCAAATATCAATCATTATACGAAAACGCTACGTTTTTCTAAATCATAACGCTATCGTTTTTGCCATTGCCTGCTAGTATATTCATTAACAACAACTTGTGGTGGTTTTCTTGGAAATTTAGATATCTCTGCAAGGACATTTAATACTTCACGACCGCATATCGGTGGATCATTTAACTGTTGTGTTGGTAGCGTGGAATAAAAAATTGGAGATGACTTTGTTATTGTGGATACATATCGCATGAATTCTTTTGGTGGAGCTAATCCATATGAATCAAAATAGACAATTCCACGTGGATCAATTGCATATGCGACCCAATGAGTTCCTTTTCCGCTGCTGTTATCGAGATTGATAATACCCGTTTCATTTTTCATTGGTTTTGACGGTAATTGATCTCTCATGAAAACTCCTCTAAAGTTTTTTATTGATAATGATTTTACAGCATCAATTAAATCAAAATTGGACATTGGTGAAAATCCTAGGGATTTTTCCACTAATAAGCCGTTCCTGGTATTCTTAGGCCCGTGCCCTTGTACCAATTGTGTGGAGTTCCTGGTAGTCTTAGACCCTTTCCTTTTTTTTTATAGCCTTTCCCAGTAGCTTTTTTCAGGGCCATTCCTGCAGCAGTACCAACGGCTCCTAACGCTGCCGCCTTCGCAACCGCTGGGGCAGCCGCTGCAATCAATGCTGGAATAGCAGCTAACAGCGGGAATATTCCACCCGATTTTATCATACTGGCGATTGCTGCTTTCGAAAAATCAATTTGAACTCCTCGTTTGTTCTTTAGCGCATCATTGAAATGTTTTATTTGACGATCTGTCAGTGATAATTTATGTGCACCACCGGACATTTGAGTGGGTTTCAGCGTTATTGTAGTTCCACATTCTTTAGCCGACTTTGATTTCAATTTCTTGACCTGACCATCAGTCAACTGGACATTAACAATACTATATGTCATTCTATTCTAAAATGTAATTTACACTTTCAATTGATCTTATTGTGAAAATCCTAACTACATGTTTTCCACTGGTGCATCAATAAGTCTCATTCGTCCGCCAACTCCTTCTAACAACATTGATTTATCACTGAGAATGACAGCAACTGCTCTATAATCGGCTATACCAGCAGGGCGTTGTACCCGAGCTTGGAAGTATATATCAACAACAGATTGTCTCATCATGTCAAGATGTTCCAATGAAAAGTAATAAATCGGATAGTGTTTTTCAAAATCAATTTGCGATATTTGCAAACCAGTATCAACATTTTGATCACGACCCATATACGACAATATTCTATGATATACACGAGCTATGTAGTTGTTATCATAATTAAGATGTACAATCTCTGCTGGCTCTTGTTGTCCGTTTATTCTCAACGAAACTTCACTTACTCCTAATTTATCAAATATCATATGACTAGATAATTGTCGACCCACTCGATTTGCATCCTGTAACGCTATAAAGATATGACGTGGAGCTGAAACACCTTGTTTTGATGCTAAGTGCCATGTAAATGTGCCATTTACATTATCCTGCTTCGTATCAGTCGTTGTTGTTAGCCAACTTAGCAATGATTTTCCACCTGTGTCCATAAACGATAGTAATTCTTGCTCTATTGTAACTGCTGGTGTCAAGACGGGTATCCATAAAGTCAATTTATTTAAAATGACTTTACCATCAGCAACACCATCAGCATGCCAAATTGCATCATTGTCATTTTCTTTTCGCACTAACACGACTGTATGCTTTGCTCCATAGATGACTTTTCTGACATTTCTACAGAATCCGAATATATGATGTAACGGAATTGCACATGAAAATCGTCGATGTTGTCCTTTTAATGCTCCTTTTCGTGTTGCAAATCCTAGATTGAAATTATCATTGACCCTTTTTAAAATGTCGAATGGATTAGCGGAACCTTCACGGTCTGGATTAGCTGCGAGTTGTTGATCAGCTTCTGCAGTATCTACCGCAGTTAGTACTTTAACAAATTGATAATGGTCAGCATGATCAGAAGTATCCTTAGCAAACATCATAGACGGACCAGCCGACCTTGTATAATCATCAGAATATCTCGCAAGTCCGATTATTGTTGTTGCAATATCAACATCTTGTTCTATTGATTCAATTTCTTTTCCATCAATGATATATCTTGCACTGTTAAATAGCGCCATAATGCCATTATTTACGAAACCAACTCGGATATTTTGGTTATCCCCATATGGTGTATCAGCTGCAACATTTGTTACAAGTTCTCCTTCTACTTCAATAAACGCCTCACACGGCAAAAAGTATCTACTTGTATCTTGAACTTGAAGTTCAACTCTCCCTCGTTGATTAGGCTCTCTTGCAGGATAGGCATAATACTGATAGTTAATTTTAGAATCATCTTTATTCACCGGTGCCGCCATATCAAACGCTGGATCAGCAATTTTTTTAAATGCCATTTATACTAAAACGTATCGTTTTTCTAAATCATTTTCTTTTTCGATTTCCTCCAAGACCACTTCCCGCTATCATACTTGCAATATTACTACTATCTGGTGAAGTCATTGCTAATGATGCTAGTTTTTGTTCCACTGCGTTATTTATCACTTTACTGACATTTGCAGGCATCATTGTTGTTGAAGGTAGCGGTGGTGGTGGTTTTCGTCCGAATCTAGATTTCACCAATGACGTTATTCTATTCTTTGCGGTAGAAAAGGCCGTTCCTGCAAGATCTCCAACAGCGTTAATTCCCTTATTACGAATAACATCAATGGCTTTCATCGCTAATTGTTTAGCAATTGGTGCTACTTTTGGGGCTATTCTTGTGAATAAACCAGCCATGGTATTTCCAAGGCCGTCACCGTAGTATGCCTTATAAACGGGCAATCTTGAGTTCACTACATACACGTTTGTTGGTTTATTGTGATTATAGTGTACTATCATCTTATTTGAAATGACTTTGTAATTTCTAAATACAATTTCAATCGCTATAATAACCACTAAATTCCCCTGGAATTCCGTCCATTAACTCATCCAAGAGTTCTCGATACGTATGAATATCAATTATCCCACCTTGGAATAATCGTCTGCAAATATCAAATGCTTCATTAGTTATTTCGACTGAGTTATTTCCAGCTCGCTTACCTCCCATAAGAACCTCAAGTCGTGATATATCATTAATGATATTACTAGGACACATATGAGAATCATGATGAGAACTTCCATAACCCTCTCCTGAAGAACTTTCTGGTTCGGAAACGTTTTGATTTTCTGCAGCTGATTCGGAAACGTTTTGAATTTCTGGAGATTGTCGACCTCGACCTCGACCTCGACCTCGACTTCGACCTCGACCTCGACCTCGACTTCGACTTTGTTGTTCTTCTTTTCGTTGTTCTTTTAGTTGTTGTTGTTCTAAACCATACCTATTAACTCCCATTTGAAAAGCTCTGTAATCCAATGTATCCTTATTTAAATTGCCGGGTTCATTTTTATTAATTTTAAATAACCAATCCACCCATTGATCTCGTTTTATTGTGTTTTTTTTATACTCATCTTTTAAAAATTCCCCTCTCTTATAATAACTTTTTATAGCAAAGTCACCAAATGACGCATAGTCTTCAGGTTTCAGCAATTGATATTGTTTGATTTCTTCTATAGCTTCATCGGTGAATTTCTCGTTAAAAGGAACACTTTTTTTAGTGGAAACACTAGCATCTTCAACGTGGTTATCATCAGTATCAATATTACCCATTTGTTGTATTTCTCGCTGAGTTTGTAACTCACCTGAAAGCTGTTTTATTCCCTCGTGAGTTTTTTCAGTTTCTGTAGCAATCTTTCCTAATACATCAATAATAGGTACTGCTCCCTCTTTAGGGATGTCGCCGTATATAGCACGTTCTGTTGCAAGTTTCATATCTTTAGTGGCTTTAGTTACAGGGGCAAAAAGTTGTTCGCTTCCAATAGAAAAGTCAGTCTGCGCTTGCTGTCTAAGTTGTAGTTTATCTCGCACGTTATCTCGAATTGGTATAAACTTTTTCAGTAATGCTAACCTCTCACGGGCTAGTCTGGTAGTTAATGCTTCTGATGTCATTATTGGAAATGCTAACGATTTTTCAATTGTCGGTTTCAATGCTTGCATCAATCAAACGTCTTATAGATTTCACTTTCAAAGCAATCTCTGACCGAACTTGGTACTGTTCCCCGAGTTTCTTTCTAATGGCTTCAACTATACTAAATAGCCGAATGAATAAATTAATATCATTGTTATACAAAGAAGCATTAACCGCTTTTTGGATTCTTTTTATCAGTGAATACATTTTAGGTAGAACATATCTTCCATGTTTCAATTGTATATCAATTTGTTCAAATTCATTCAAAAGTCTGTCTTCATTCAAAAATTCAGAAAGTACGATTCCTTGATTTCTTAAATTTGATATTTCTGTGATGATAGATGTAATATCTTGAAATTCCATTTATTATTATTACTAATGTATTTGTATCTTTAAAATATTTTTATATACAAAAAAACAAAACATATACAATGCCCGTCTCTTCCTCATTCGAGTTTCGAGGCAAGAAAGGGCACATACATTAAAGACTTATACAATACCCTAACCCCCCAATCGAGTTCAAGGGCGGGTTATATGGGTATTAGACGTGAAATCCAAGTGATTTCTTTACAAACATTGAACATATAACATAAAGCCTCATTTGGAACCTCTTTCGCGCCAAACGACGTCAAAGAGGCCCAGAGGGGGGACAGCACATTCTTGGAACTCATTTAGTGCCTTCGCATTATATAAGCCCAAGGGCCACAAACATAGATCTCCCAATTGGAAGCTCTAACGTAACAAATGCTATATTAGGTCTTCCGGAAGATATGTTGTGGGGGGGGGACAGTACATTACATATAGGATGATATATATATACAATGAATGAGTATTTACAATGCGATTATATAGGATATATACAATGAATGAATATTTACAATGCGATTCAATGAATGAATATTTACAATGAATGAGTATTTACAATGCGATTATAGGTTATATATACAATGCGATTATATAGGATGGTTATATGATAGGATGGTTATATGATAGGATGGTTATATGAGGTATGATAGGGACAGTACAGGACGATACAAACATGAAACGACGGGGCGGACCTACACCCACTTTGCCAATCAAAAGCAACCCAAGAAATTAACCCTGGTTGCAGTTGAAAAAATTCAACCACACACCATGTCAATGGCGTGGGAGTTTTAATTGGCAAAGTGGGCTTCGTTTTAAAGCCCCAAACTTATTACGGCTCATATTATATATAAGGTGAACTAATACTGCAGTGTCAATGTGTAGGTGTGTATTTATTTTTCTAGCATTTCATAATGAATACTGTGTAGTAATTTCAATGGAAGCTAAGTATTTAAATAAAACATTAAAACAAGAAATACAACTGTTAAATAATAGCAATTTTTTTATTAATTTCTATAATATTACGATTAAATAATCGTAATAATAATGGATTTACATGACAAGATAACTCCGTAATGGGGATCCCTGTCAATTCAGGACCTGCTATTTCTTGAATCGAGAATGATATTTTTCTGAATTTTATTACACATAGCCACACTAAAAAAACTAAACTATATGTAGCGCGTTTTACTACCCTGACCTCACTAATTTGTAATTTTAAAGTAATTTCATTTTCATACAAACGCTGTTAACGCCGTCTTTGTAATTGGGATTTTTAAAAAATCTATTAATAGAGAACCCTGGCCCAGTGTCTTGTCTTACACGCGCGCGTTCCGGTACAATAACTATATTTACTATGTGGCTGTTCCGGCTGTTCCAGTTATTGTCATTTACTCTTTTAATGCATATATACGTGAATATTGCGAATAAATATTGAAAAAAAAAATATGTATTAACGCGCGAAACGTTTTTAGTGTTTTGCCCTATGGTAATTGATCTGAATGGTAAAATCATGCAAAAATGACTAAAATAGCACATAACTCACTATTGAGAGTTATCTTGTAAATAGGAAAACTTTATTCTATGTCCATTTTTCTTTGAGATAGCTGTTTGATAAATCCCTTCAGCAACTTTTCGTACTGAAGGAATACATATTCCAAAATATTTTCCCGCAGCATTCATTGAATGAAAAACTCTTTCTTCATTCGTCGTTGTATCAAATGACTGTACTGGTCTCTTTCCAACTGACTTACAAGTCCCTGTCTTTCCGTTTTTTATATTCTCTCTTTGAGAAATGCATTGTAAATTGGAAATCGCGTTATTTTGAATATTAGAATCAATGTGATCAATAACACAGCCATCTTTAATCGGTCCCATATAACACTCAAAGACTACCCTATGACAGAGATATCCCTTTCCTCCAGCAGTAAATTTCAAGTATCCCTGATTATTAACATATCCCACGGGTTTCTTTAGTCTACAGTGTCTAACAACACCATTACGAGATATTTCATAATTAACGAGTATTGGATGTGGTCTGAATTCTTGCTCCATTTATATAATAATACTATTTGTCTAATTCATTATTTGCTTTAATTATAAATCTATTAATGTAGTCTTGAGGGGTTTTTATGATTTTGTCTTTGACAGAGTCATGGTTAGGGTCAATGATGGCGTTTTTTATTCGTTTATCATAATAACGTTTCAATTCTCTAAACCGCTTACCCCCACAATTGATACATAATTGTGATTTTCCTCTCACACCCACCCCACAATTTATGCATGGGGACGGGCCTGTCGAATTATTTCTGACACTCTGTAAGTGATATCCACAGAATTCACCTCTACACGATTTATTGCATGGGGTTACTGATCCAATCATAAGCCATTTGCAGTGATTCATTATATATAAACAAATTTTTCTATTTAAATACTTGTCTTATTTATATGAATGAAGAATTCAAGAGATTATCGGCAATCAAGCCTCGGAAAAATATTAAATTCAATCTTGATAGAACTCTCGAAGACGTACCAAAAGAGAGAATAACTAATAGAATTCTGATTAGAAAAATACGAGATTGTGTTCATGAGTTTAAACAGGATGATGCATCACACACCTGGTCAACATTTAGAATTGATGGTGTTGTTGATGCTAGAATGAATGATGAAACAGCAGCTATGATACTATCACAACTTGGCAATAAACGGTATTTTATCAGAGTGAAATTCATTATCAAATTAGAATCGGGCGAATATATTATAAGAGACAAATTTGTTCCAATTCTCAAAGATGGGACATCAGTCATTGTTAGCCGTTATTCCAGACCAGGGCTGTTAACTGGAATTGATAAACCATACTATGAAAAAGCGTATCCAGAAACAGCAGTCGTTTATGGGATGTATCCGTTAAATAACCCTGACATTGGAAAACTAGCACCAATGAAACAGTCAACGTCAGCGGAAAAGCCACTCAACTGTGTGGCACAAAGAGTCTTAGAACATTTTACAAATGCACTCCGTGGGAATAAATTAACCGATCTAAGACATAAAAAAATAGATGAATGGGAGCTAACAGTGAAAGAGAACGGAGCAACTATTTCCGATATAGCTAGATTGGAAAAGTCGTTGAGATTTCCGATAACCGTTTTAACGATAACTGGCGAAGTATTATACGAATCAAAATACAATAAAAACGGAGCTCCAATCAAAATTATTGATCATAACAAGCACGCATGGACATCCGCGGTTACAATATTCCCGCGAGACAGAACAGTGAAGTATATCCCAGAAGAATTCACCAAGGATGGTATTCTCACTGAAGAAAGATTATTCGATGCTATTGCTAGTTTGTGTAAAAACGACCCTGTATCAGTATGGCTACTTCATAGTTTTGAAGATGAAGAATGTCAATTCAATCAATTTGTGAAACCTAACGGTGAATTATATCGTAGTGAAAGTCTACATAATAGGATGAAAAATCTAGCAATAAGTCTCAGTGAAAACGCTAGCGTTTTTAATGAAAAATCTGAAGATTACGAACAGTTACTTACAAATTGTTTTACAATTCCATCAGTTGCAGCTCATTTTGCAAGAAAGAAAAATAATTGGAAACCAACACGAAAAGAGTTTTTACAGGATGTTCAATCCAGCTGTTTGGAATATTATCATGGCGGTCTATGGAACGTTAAGTACAATCGTGAGAGTATGATATCAGTTGATATCGTTGCCTGTTATCCAGGAAGTTTTCTAGGATATGGATTCGCTGGTGAGTATTTTAAACGGTTTGGACATCCCACACATGAAATGACTCGCGTTGCTATTAATGGACCACTGCCTGATTTTGATTTGACCGGTTTTGCTTGCGTAGTATCATTTGAATTCGCTGAAGGACTTCATCCGTGTTGTTATGTTTGGATTGGTAGACACATGGCTGAAAGGATGTGGTTACCAATAGTGTTATTGCGATATATGATTGATTGTAAAGTGTTAGTTTCGTTGATTGTCAGCGAAGCGATTATCTCATATCGAAAACAAACCAATGTCTGGTTACCAGAACCAGAATGTCTTGATAGTATAATCGATAAGTCTAGAAAACATATTGATGCTGACGAGGAGTACATTATTGAATGGTCAAAAAAGATATTTAATCAACGAAATAATGAAGCAAAGGATCTCGGCCGAAGAATAATCGGTAAATTTACACAGGGTGGAAAAAAATTTAACTTTAAAAAACAATCCTCACGATTGATTATAGATGATGCCGAATACGACTTCGTTATTAAAGATGCAGTAGAGAAAAATAGATACGCAAATTGTAAAACAGCCTTTTTGTCCAATAAAACAAAGTTAGGTAGAATTGTTACTTACAGTGATGGAGAAAGCTCTGCATATCTACATTTGAGAGCTTCTATGCTGGGTTATGCATCTATCAATTTATTTGCAATGATAAATAGATTTCCTAGTATAGCAGTCAGAGTTGCAATTGATTCAATGTATGTCGATAAAAAATATATCAAAGAGATAACTAAATTTACTAATAGCGAAGAGACTTGGGGAACATGGCGAATTAAACAAGAAATACAACGCGATTATTCTGAATCAGCAGACGTTGAGATTAAAAGCAGTTACCTGAAGAACGATAATTCTATCAGTGAAAAATCTATGTCTAAAGCACCACCGATATCAGATCCAATTTGTAGATATAAAACAGTTTATTTAAACGGTTGTGGTGGATCTGGAAAGACAACACGTGCGATAGAATTATATCGAGAGAGAACGTCCATGATTGTACTCACACCAACCCATAGACTAGCGAGAGAGATCAAACAACGAAATGTTGAAGCTTGCACGTATCATAGTTTTTTTCGATACAAGGGCGATGCTTGGACTCCTGAGCGAATGGGTGAGAAATTTATTCCAGCGGTTATTATTTGGGATGAAGCATGTACTGTTTCAGAAGATGTATTAAAAATGTTTCTTGATTGGTTATTGCAAAAAAATACAAAAATTATATTGTGCGGCGATCATGGTCAACCACCACCATTTGTTGGTAGAAGTCCACATAATTGGTTAAAAGGATTTGTTGATTATTACGAAGAAATTGATACTGACTATAGAGCACTCGATGAGCAGTTACGTGAGTTTAAAAAACTAATTAGATTACAACCCGATAGAATTCAATGTGAAGTAGCGCGTGAAATAATTTCTGAAACACCTTTGAATGATTTTTGGGAAACATGGAAACCAAATGATTTTGTAGTAGCAAGTAGAAAGATAGTCAGAGACGCACTTCAGAAAAAGTTGTTTGAGCTACACAAGAAAAAATTCCCAACGTTTCCAGTGCCGTTGTGTTATAGACCATTGGATACACGAAAGCAGAATATTGAAGTTGAAATTCCAGGCCAGACGGAGAAACAGATTCTAGTGTTAAATGATATTGTGCTAGTTGATATCAATACTGTAGAAGATGCATTATGCGCTGATAAATCACCATGGACGCTTGGTTATGTAACAACAATACACTCGTCACAAGGATTGACCATCACGGATACAATTGTTTGGATAGTTGATAATCGCATTGAATGGTCAAATTTAGTCTATCTCGCAGTGTCCAGAGTACGACGAATAAATCAACTACGAAGGATTGTTTTCGATGATGATTTTAATGCAAACGATGACAACACTGATATTAGCATCATTAATAAAAAACTCTCTGGCTACAAACAGCAGGACAAAAAAAAACAACGAGAATTTGATATTGATGCTGAAGTAATAATCGCATTAAAAGAACAACAGAATAATCACTGCGCCAGTTGCAATTGTATAATGCACTGGCAGTATTCGGATAAAGACCCTCGACAATTCACCGTAGACAGAAAAAATAACAGTCTTGGTCATGTCAGAAACAATGTGATGTTGACCTGTCTTGAGTGTAATAGACGTAACGGAGCTAGTTAAGACCATGTGGCGGTAATTGAGTATCGTCTGGAATGACTTGTAGTTGTTCGCGTGTAAAACCACGCTGAGGTGCAGTTGAATCCAATCTGTAGATTGGAGGTCTACCAGTTGATCGCGTTATAGTTGAAATTTTATGCGTAGTAACACTCCATATAGGATCAGTAGCTCTTCTTTTACCGCCTTCAAGCTCTCCTGGTTCGTATAAATATCTCACAGTAACATCACCGAGAAGTGGCTGAGTGCTAACCCGCTGCGGTTGTTCGGGAATATATTCTTTTTTTATTGCAATATTTGGTTTCATATTAATAGTTCGAGTAATCTCATTATTTAACGCTGCAACTACACTCGGTAACCTTTGGACCCATTCACGAGATCGTTTTTCTTGGATGAATTCTTTTGCATATTGATATCCAAATAACCGTTCTGCAAGAGTTCGATTAAATCGTTCTACAATTGCCTGATCACGATGTAACGCAGTATGTCCTCGTCGTATTGTAACACTATGAGTTTTCATTGTTGATAGAACAGCACCTTGAAATTCTTTGCCAGGATCAACTTGTAATAGATTTGGCCATCTTAGAGGACCTCGTCGATAAATCCTTTCAAATGCAGAAGCGACTTCAGAAGCTGACTTTGTTTTCAATGGTTCTGCTTGTTTAAATCGACTCGCAATATCAACTACAGTTAGCGCGTATTTGTAACCATGGTCATGTGGTAAAAACAATAAATCAGCCTGATGAACTTCATTGGGTACGGTAACATCAAAATGAGAATAATTAATTTGTTTAGGCGGTGGTAGATAAATTTGCCATATAGCTTGTTTGGATAACCAATCTTTTGCAGTGGATTTTTTCACTTTTGCAGCGTTAGCGAGTTTACTGATTGCTGCTTTACCCCTCCAGTATCCTTTCGGAGAATAATAAATAGATTCCATACTATAAAAACACTGGTGTTTTCAATTACCAGCACCTAACACTAATTTGCCTTTCATAGCTGATTTGACCAACCATGAAGCCAATTTTTCTTTGAAGGATTTATCGGGAATAGCATTTAAGGCATGAATTAATTTTACATCCGCGATATGTCTTTGTTGCAAATTATTGCTTTTATATGCAACATCATGAGCATGACATGCCTTATCAATAGCATTTATCGGATACTCACCAGGCCGGGGCTGATTTTGATCATCAAGTCTGATATCTAATCTCGTTCCGGGACCACAGTAGCTATATCCTGGAAGGTGTTTTTCTCCGGGGTATTTTGCCCATGGGGTTCCGGGGAGTTTTCCAAGTTTTGCGGCAATATCACCTCCGAGTTGCTTTTTTTTAAAAATCTAAATTTTTTTGTACCACATGTTACACACTTACCAGTAAGCGCTAGTCTATTGTTTTTAGTTGTAATGGTTGTCTGATCGGTTGTATCAGTACGCTGTTTACATTTAACACAATATAGATCCATAATTTATATATAGCGTTATGAATATAATTGATTTTTCAGCGACTAAAAGAAGAGAACTGGTAAAACACCACGCAGCGCTTCCGAATTCTGTCCGTGCCATTATAATCGGACCATCTGGATCAGGCAAAACACAATTACTGCTTAATTTGATAATGCGATTTATGAAGTGGGATAAATTATATTTAGTTGCCCCATCCGTAGATGATCAACGGTGCTATGAAGTGCTAAAAGATTATAATGAAAAAGCATCAGAAATTAAAGGTGAAAGTGTAATCGACTTTATTACTGATATTGATGATGCACCATCAGTAGAAGATCTCGATGGAGACATAAACAATCTTGTAGTGTACGATGATGTAATGTTAGATAATCAAAAGAACCCTGCTAGAATATTTTCCCGAGGTAGGCATAAAAACACTGACGTGATATATGTCACTCAACGATATACTCAAATTCCAAAAGTGATTCGCGATAACTGCAATATTCTTGCTGTATTCAATGGCGTTGATACACATACGCTACGAAATATTTGGCAGACATGGTGTTCCGATATGGACTTCAATGGATTTAAAAATTACTTTAGTCATGCTCAGTCTGTCCCATATGGATTTATAACAATAAATTTACACGACCCTCGGTCACGATATCGTATTGGACTTGATCAAATATTTGGTTAAATAATTTGTATTAATCAGCAGCAGAGAGGGTGAAATGACAACATATTTGCGACCGTAGATGGCAGCAATTTGAGTGTGGTTATGACAATGTATTTGCGACAAAATCGCTAAGATGGGGTCTTTATTTTTTTTTTGGTTGAAATATGAGATTTCGTAGGAAGGTTCCATTGGCATTCTGAGGCTTTAATCGATTCTGTCGCAAAAATTTGTAGACGTAGATGGCAGCAATTTGGCATTCTGAGGCTTTAATCGATTTTGTCGCAAATATATTGTTGTAGGGTTCACCCTCTCTGCTGCTGTCTGGATAAAATATTTGGTTAGTTCCCCTTGACCATCTGTTTATGAACTGTATATCTGTTTAAAAACCCAATTCTATTGTTAAAAGTCCCGATATTTATGCCCTGACAAAGTCAGGTGACAAAGTCAGGAGCAGCAGGGAGGGTGAACCTCTGCAAAATTTTTGCTCAAGTTTTTAACGTAAAAAATAGTTCAATAAAATCAGGATAAAAAAGTCAATAATAGTATAACAAAACTGAGCTAACCTCATGTGGTTTATTATGTGGTTTATAACCGACCGTACTTTAATATAAAAGTTAGATATTTTGGTTTAGGGTTATTGACCCTTTTTTTCAGCCTCTGTAGGAACCCTTATTCAGTTTAATTTCACAAGCAAAAATTTTGTAGGGTTCACCCTCCCTGCTGCTTGAGTTAATGAATAAACAGCCTGAAAAGATATTTGCCTAACTAATAGCTTAATGACGTTGATGTAAATCTGAAAACAACGAATAATGACAGGAATATAATGATAATAACAACAATGAATAATGACAGGAAAATAAAAATAATAACAACAATAATAATGACAGGAAAACAATAAAAATAACAATGAATAATGACAGGATAATAATAATAATAATAACAACAATAATAATGACAATGCTGTGGATGCTGATGATGATATTGTTGTCTCAGATGGAAACAGTTTGGTGACCAAGGCGAAATTCTTTTAAAAAAAGAAATAATTTCGCAATCCATGATCCTAATCAAAGTGTGTGGTTTTCCTATTTGTTATACATACAAGAATAATAAAAGTATATTCATGATAATAACAGATTAAAAGCCCAAACTTACACTGCCTTTTGCATATATATATATATATATATATATATATATATATATATATATATATATATATATATATATATATATATATATATATATATATATATATATATATATATATATTCTAATGTACTAAAAATCGAATATTATAAACTAAATACTAAATATGAAAATGTACGAACCACTGTCTCTCTCCCAGGACAATCTGAGATTTATATATATATATATATATATATATATATATATATATATATATATATATATATATATATATATATATATATATATATATATATATATATATATGGCAAAAGGGTTACACATTCATACGTAGCAATAGTAGCTCTTTCATTATGTAGTATCGCTTCATTCCTGGTGTATTCGATCCTGTTAAGCATCTATGGTCTTAAACTAGGTCTCAAAATAGAGTGAAACCAACATGTTTCCAAAAAATGCACAATGTAAATCATTTCCCTTAAATGCATAGAGAAAACTAAAAACTATCTTGCTGTCCTAAATGATCAGTAACAAGTCCAAAAGTTTAGCGTAAATGTTTTTCCAGGGCTATTTTAAATGTGGATCACACTATTGTATTGATGCAACAACAATAATTATGAATAATTAAAAATATATTTTAGCCCTAATGAGCAAATGACCAGCTCAATCCATAATCATGAAACATATTAGACATAGTTTTATAATATATATATTATATATTATATATATATATATATATATATATATATATATATATATATATATATATATATATATATATATGCGTGTGTGTGTGTGTGTGTGTTGTGTGTAATCGCTTGTTCGATTTTCTCATTGATTACTTATCGATGAATTGGTTAGTTAGTTATAGTAGTCCTTATAGCATTGGCTCACGAACATTTCCGGTTTCTTCACTTAACATATTTACGGGACATACTTTTTCTTTTGAATGTTTACAAATTTATGATACAATGTTTGAATGCAACTTATAACTTTAACGCTGTTTTCATTGTTTTGAATATAAGGCAAAGAAGTTTAGCCCCTCCAAATATATGCCCTATCCAGTCGTTGCCTGATGGATCCACTAGGGTTTTATGTACTCTTTTATTTTGATGATTATTGCTCCATTGGTTTTTCATATCACCTGCTTTTTTTGGGCTCAGATATCTGAACAATGATTCAGAGCATTGTGGTTAGATGTTTTCGGTCAGTTGAATAAAGGAACAAGTACGACGCCTCAACTATGTTTAACCTCGGTCAAACATACGCTTCATATTATCAATTACGGACAAACCCATTATGTTTGAATTGTTTATGGATAATGAACAGTTCACTTGGTCTTCTTTGAAACACCATTTCAAAAATGGAGGCACCTGGCAAATGTAACAATTGCTTATATGGTCAGTTGGCTTTTTCTCCAAATCATTGGTAAGGCAATAATACATAGATATGTTTTTTTTTTCCTGGCGGAGATTTTATGAAAAAGTGTTGCATTATATTTGTGGGGGCCAACTCTTGTCCTGGTCTCCAATGTTGCAGCCAAAATAAAAGTGATAGGCGTTTCCAACCGTAGTGGTTATATTGCGCTTGTGTGACGCAAAAGTCACTTCACCACAAACATAGTGGAAGTTATCTGCATTGTTCACCCAAGTACAAGGTATCTCTGATCACTTCGGCTAAACAGAAATGTTCACCTTTGCAAAATCAAACACTGACAAATAAGTGAGCAAGACACTTTATGATATCTAGAGCTGATATAAGGCAATTTATTCAGTTACCTAAGCTTAGTTATAATTGCTTCATCTTTGACTTCTATGAATAACATGCTGGAATTCATGTCACGTACGACTCAATTCCAGCCACAGATTCAATCATTCATTATTTTGCTTAAAAAGCAAGTACTATCCAAATCTAGTCACAGATTTATTCATAGATCCAGTCAAAGATGTATATTAGTCATGTCTGGTTTAAATTGAGATTCCTTCTCATTATAACTCGTATTTCTACGCCATTTCCATTTTAACATTGATTTTCTTTCTAAGTGACCAAAAATAAACAAAACTTGACTAAATTTATTTCGGAAGCATTATGGGTTGTAGACCAGTATATTTTTAACTAATGATACACTATTGTAATTTGTAGAATTTGTACTTTATTTTTCATAGGTCATATCAAAGAAAACATATACACTTTCAAGCACGATGGAAAGCCTATAATAATAATGAAAAAGAATTTATGTGGACGACTTTATAACATTCCATAAATAAGCTGATATACTTTTAAGACCAGGGCTAAGCAAATTTTCAAACCACTATTCCAGGACAAGTGGTTTCAGGAAATTCTCTAGTTCCAACTTTCTCGTCACTAGTCCCATCTTACTTTTCACACTGGTTTCAAAATGGTAATCACTTGCCGAGATTTGATGAAATGTATGTACTCAATCCATAGAAAAACAAACGAAATAATATACAACATAATTATTTTTTAAAATAATATAATTTTTCAAAAACATTGGTTGTTATATATTTGGGTTCTTTGGGTTCGTGAATATATGTTTTAACTGATGGATTGGAAAATATGTCCATTTATATTATATGTCTGTCACCTGCACCAGAACTAAGCCAGTAGTTGATAGCTGTGTTTGGGTTAAAGTCCTCAAACTCTGGTCCATTTTCAGAAATATTCATCTGGGTGAATTTCCTACCTGTACCCGTTTTGGATATTGTTTGCAATAACTGTAAAACGTCTTTCCTTCTGAGTCAATATATTAAAGCCAGGGATAACAATCAACCCAGTGCTGCTGAAAATGTCTCTGTATCGTAGAAGTGTCATATTCGACATTTTTGCCATCACGGATTGTTGCTTATATCTCTTTGGAAAAATAGCTACCGCACACTCGTCTTACGTTGTATCCCTACATTTTCAAGCAAATATTTACCTTCTCCAAATTGCCGTTATTACCTTTCTTACGAAAATAGTTTCGCAAACTCATATATACACAGTATCTATCAGCGTGTTTGATAACTACTTAAAAAGTTATCAGAACATCAATTTTCTCTTTTAAATGCCATAAGAAACCCCTCATTAATTAGCGTAATTGTTTCGCTTCAAACACAATGTCGCCCGTAGAAATAATCATCTGTCTAATCAGTTATAAATTAAGGAATCAATACTGTCATTTAATCAGTTCATAAAGGAAACTGACCCTGGTGTCGGTAAAATACCTCTCATTTATTTAATTACACTGACTCGCTAGATTAAAATCATAGTCGCTCGTTATGATCTAGATTGAGCAAAATCATTGCAAAGAAACCACTTACAACACTGCTAATTGATCATACTGGCTTTCTTTTCTTTGATGTGTTTGATTTGCCGATAATTTGTTCGCTTAGCCCAATATGCAGTCAAGCGGTAACAGGATGTAAATATATACATGAAAAGGGGCTAAAATGAAGCATTCAATACGCCCAGATGGCATAATTGGCCAAATAAAGGTAGATCTAGTGATTAAAGCACGTAAATAGGGACTAACTTGGCTTTCTACTTTTTTTTAATAAAAAAACAGCACTTGTCCTGGACTAGCGACTTGGACAATTTTACTTGCCCGCCTTCAAAAATGATTATTCCTGGACGTCTTCTATGGGATTTGCTCAGCCCTGAAGACTTATTACACTTAAGTGTGTTGAATCCTGAAATAATAGTCGATTTTGAATTGCAAGTGGGTTTTTTTAAAAGTCATTGCTAATGCGTTGGAATTTCATACTGAAGGTCTGGGGTTCGAATTGTCTGCGGGGGCGATATTATGGCATGGTTTATAATTTATTGGGGGACTTCAGCCAGAGCCCCAGTCTATCTCTGAATAGAAATTGGTATAACTACCCACGCATGTCAACACAGTAGTAAGTGTCAGTTTTGCACCCGTATGTATTTGATATTTGGGGGCGAGTGTGTTAGTTTCTATCCACAAATAAAGAAAGGCCTTTCATCATCATATCATCTTAATATCATATCATCATATTATCATAATATCATATCATGGACATTAATTGTAGTATGAAAAATGTCATTCTTTAATAAAATCTATATACCTTGCATGTTTTTCTTGGAAGCCTGATCATTAATTTTGAAAAGTAATTTACTAAAACCAAGAACTAAAAAAATTGTCAATAGGTTTGTTCCAAGTCCAAAACTTGTATGTATTAAATGAATAGTGTTTAGATCATAGCACATATATATAATTGAATAAATGTTTTGTACCCATGCAATAGACTTTTCTTATTGTTTCTTATTTCTTGTTATTATTCTGTCTCTGAGTCTTTCTTCGGAACATCTTTGTCCTCTTTTTGTGTGCCTGGAAATACATTTATTTGCTTCTGTACATCGATATGTGTCCTAATCTACCCTTTGTCCTATAAATATATTTCACCCTAGAAATAGTTTGACCCTATAAACCCCATGATACCACCCGTGTTTAATTCCCATTGACCTCCAGGCGACATTCCGATATTAAATTCCCATTGACACCAATTTTGATATACCCATTTTAACGTTAAAGTCTCCTTGACGCTGAATTAGCCACATCTCTTGTCGCTATGTTCAATTCCCCATTCACTCCAGGTATAATTTACCCATGTTAAATTCCCCTTGACGCCAAAGTACCCCATGGGTGTTTGTAATGTATTTTTACATTGACGCTAAAGTACCCCACTATACTACTTATAGGACAATTTGTTCAGCAGTGTGACGTAAGCTTAGACACGATTTCGTCACTTCTATGAATAACAAGTTTAAATTCATGTCATGTATGACACAATACTAGCTTCAGATTGAATCGTTCATTGTTTAGCCTAAAACGAAAGTAATATCCAAACCTAGTCACAGATTTATTCATAGTTCAAGCCAAGGATATAGTCATTTTTGGTATTTTTTTCCCTTTTAACTCATGAATCTTCCGCCATTCCCAAGTCAAGGGTCCTATATACTGACCCAGTAGCATATAATTAAAACTAAAGCCAATCAACAATTTTAAGCATCATTTTCGTTCTCATGGACCCAGAATTAGTAAAGCTTAACTGCATTTATTTTGGAAGCATTCTGGGTCTGTACAAGCGATAATATTTTTTCCAAGGGATAGTAAATCATGATTGCTCACGTTGATTTTTGAAGCCAATTGGAATATACATGTTTAAATGCATATATGTGTACGCACTAAAGAAATTATGACTCCACATTTATGGTATCGGGTACACAGGCAGTTGTTATTATAAATAAAAGCGCAGTCAATTTTAATGGACCAGTACTTCAGACGGCGACAATGTAATGGGAAAATACAGTTCATGGAAAGCTTTGCCTTACTGAACAAGGGCGATAATCTCATTGTGTGGTAGTTGTAATTCATGTCAATAACCTAAAAAAGGTGACAATGTAATAGTATAGTACAGTTCCAGCGAGGCTCAGCCTTACTGAAGAATAGTGCTGATCTCTCTCATAAAGGCAAAAGCTAAGCTTTGGAGGTGCTATATATCAGTATGGTAATATGAACTAATACTGGTAACTTATGGTACCTCGTTCCTGATATCGATTATACCTGAAAAGATATAACACGTTTAACTTAATTTTAGTAAAAGTAAAATGTATGTAAATGAAGATGAAATGTGTTAAACTTAGAGTGACCTTCAGACATTTGAAGCAATGGGCATGTATTAAAGTGATACATTCATCCAAAAAAGACGAAGTTTCTAGAAATATATTGAGCCAATTACAAGCTAAATATGAAATTAGTTATAATTGGTGTAAATATTAGTTGATACCAGTATGCAGGATATTTCACTGACAATGTGGTATATTAACATATACTAATATAAGCAATCTTATTCTTGATAGAAATAACGCCTTGGGATGTTACAAGTTATAGTCCAAAATTCTTATAGAAATTTGAAAATTTTAATGAAATACACTTGCGTTACAAAAGGCAAAAGTTCATTTTGCCTTGCCTTATGATTTATGTATTAGCTGATTACTTTTTTCATCTATACAACACTATATTAATATCAAATTCCGGGAAGAAAATACAAAATTAACAAAATATTAAGGAATTTTATTAATTTTAAAAGATGATGGACTTTTTTTGTTATCGATTTCTTTTCAAAGATAAAGAAAGAAAACTTCACTACCACACACTCAAACATGGTATAATGCATCATATTTTCATTTAAATTTTAAGGTACATTTACTTTTCTAGGTTTTGTTTTTCATGCCCAAGCTTGCCAAGAAATAACGTTGTTGTAGTTTTAAAATCATAGAGATTTTACCAATAAGGTATCATGTTTTCGTGTAAACGCTGTTAGCTCTAAACAAAAGTCATAAAATGGAAAAACTTGTATATTTAGAGTCTGCATAATAAATTCATTCGCAATATTTCTGCCATCTTTCTTTCAAACAATTAGTGTTCGGAAATGATAGAATTTATGAGAAAAATTAATTCAAATCCTTAACTGTTTTTCTAACTGCTATTTTCCTTTGACAGGGTAGGGATTCTATATGCAATTATACAGACAAGGCCCACTTAGTGTTCATTAGGTTAAATTTTACGCTAAAGTTCTTAGAAGCGGTCGTTTGCGCCTTTTTTAAAAATATAGCTAATGAAATAGTTAAGATATCATTTCACATGTACATTGTATATTTTGTATACCGTCAACAGTGATATGAATTTCATTTTGATGTTACCATTTGATGTTTTTTGAGTAGCTGAAAGTCGGAGCCGGAGCTCAAAAGTAGTGTCTCGTCAGTTAGCGTTCTAGTTACACTACCGAAAGGTAGCGGGTTAGAACCCTGACAGCGGAACAGCCTTGGTCGGGTACACAGAAATCACTTGTGCAATGCATATTACCACAATTGCATTATACAACCAACTTTTACTGATATGGCTTAATATTTGTAGATTTTATAACAAAATGTTCTATAAAAAATGAACCAATAACTCTTTATATGTTCTAAGCCCACTTACGTCCCCTACTAATCAAATAAAGGAATCATGATGCGTTCACTCTAAACCCAATTTAGCTTCTGTGAGAATTTATAAATACTAGCCTTATGATAATTAGGTTCATGCGTTCTACCTTAAAAATTAAGGTGTCAAAATACGAAACTATCCAGTGAAACATGATAATAATGTTTTCACTATTTCTTCTTATTTCCTTTGGTGCTACTAGCTGCCACAGGACAGGACACAACTACCACCAACACTACTACTACTTGTTCTTGTACTATCTCTACTATAATTACTACTTCTACTACTACTGCTACTATTACTACTACTACTACTATTACTACTACTACTACTACTACTACTACTACTACTACTACTGTCAATACAACTAGTGATCACTGTTGCGGCTGTCATAATCAATATTGTTTGAATAAATTCTACACTTGCTGCTGCTAACTTAACTGCCAATACAGACGTTGCCCGCTGTGGCCAACACTACCACCTCATCTTCGGTTTCTATTGCTACTATGACTAAATACTTAATACATAATCTACTAGCAAGTGCTACTTTTGAGGTTCCAAATACTAATGCCAATACTGCTACTGATAGTAATATCATAAACACTACCAAGACTACTAACATTAGCAGTACAAATGCTACGGCTGGTACTATTGCTATTACTATCAGTACTATTACCAATACTACAACCAATGGTATTACTAATAGTATTACCTTCACTATAGTATAGGCTTTGCTATGTTTGATAATTGGAGTCATAGTTTACAGTTATGAATCCCTTTCTGAGTTCCTGCATACTTCATGAAGGTAGTGTGCATTTAAAAATAAATATTTGGATGGCACAAATTGTCTAAACTTACTACAGTAACAGTGGCAAAAATCAATCTTTATTTCAAAATATTTCAATAAAAAGAACGCTTAATAATGCTATACACTTACCACATCTTCAAATTAAAAATCAAATTATAATTTTTCACATTAGATATAAGCACGAAATTATGAATGTAATAAATAGCCTTGACCTTAAAAAGTCACTGGACCCAATTGAATTAGTTATAAACTGTTGAAAATAGAGTTGAAAAATATGTGTCCTTAAATTTTGAACAAATTAGTTCAAGCCATTATGTTGCCCGTACAGTGAAAGTTATCTCACGGAATGCCGATTTACAAGAAAGGACGCTTTAGTCTAACTATATATCATGTTCTCTAATAAATGTGCGGCCAAGATAGTTGAAAGAATAATAGTGAAACACATTTACTTTTTGGATGAAAATGATTTCATAGATATAAATATCAATTTAGATTTATGCCAGGCCGATCAATAACTCATCAACTACATGAAGGTAATCAAAGCTATAATATTCCATTGAAGCAAACGAAATGACGTGTTCAATGTTCCTTATGTCAATAAAGCTTTAGACAGAGTATGGTAAGCACATAAGTTTCAGAGATATTGGATACATGTTAAAATTCTATCATGGAGCGAAAACTCTGATGTAACTTGAACATGAAAATTTTGTATAGACCTTATTATCGGCAAAATATGTTTTTTGTGTTAGGGACTCAATTATATTTTTATGTCAACGAGAAATCAGACACCGTGAACTCGTCTGAGAGTCTGTTTGTTATTTAAGTACTATAGATTATAAACAATGATCTCGAAAACGAAACAGTAGTTAGTGGGGATAGATAAGCCCTCATCATGCCAAAGAAGGACAATCAACCTGGGACACTTTGACCCCACGATTTATAGGCTCAACAGCACAGCCTGGAACACTAGCACCATTGTGAATTGTATAAATCGACTAGCACACGCTGGGACAAGAGGAGTGAAACAGGTAGGATGACGTCACTGTATCGGACACTGTGCAACAATGTAGCAAGTATAGTGACATCATTCCATCTGTGTCATTGCTATAGACAAACACGAATCAGTCGCGTTCGTCTTTTGTATTGTAGGGTCTTAAATTATTTTAGGCAAGAAAGAATAAATCTTTTCGAGGCAATGGAGTAGGCCTCTGTCTGGTTCCTACTACTGTTGCTGTTGTAACTTTTGCTGCGCTGCTGATCCTGCTGTTCTCTTTGCTTCTGAAAACTATACTTCTCTGTCCATTCTTCTAGTTCTTCTCTGAAGACCTCTTCTACTAAGTCATGGGCTATTCAGAGCATCTTGACATTCTATATTTGTTCAGGTTTAGGTATCAGGTTTAGCCTGACACGATATAAATAGACATATGCTTCGTTAGCTTAGCTAGTTTGGAAGGCATGTTCATAGGTAGACGAGTCATTGATGGATGGCAAGACTGGAGACTGACTCGCATTATATATTGTACAAACGCGGACACGATAGAAAACATTCCTATAAGGTTTTGGTTGAGTCGGAACTTTACGATAGCTCATGTTATGGTGACGGAATGAGAGATAAGTCAAAGAGCAAATATTAACAGTAACTTTCTTTTAAAACAAACGACAGGCACGATTTTTTGCAACAAATTTTTTATTCAACAAACAACTAGCAATCAACAACAACATCACACAAATATTGTTTTACAAGTTTGATAACGTTATGAAATCATATGAGATTTTCGCATTATGGAATTCATGAGGCCATTGATGTACACTACGTTTCCTAGCTAAAGACAAGCCGTGATTAAAGGTAGCCAAATGAGAGACATCGGCTGAATCAGCTTGCTATTGATGATCGATGCCTTCTACTTGGTTGCGAGTTCTGTAACATTTTCGTTAAATGGGTTTGTGTAAGGTGTAAGTGGTTTGCTCTTGTAACCGTCGTTGCACTTGGGGTAAACGGACACTTTTCAGTCTTGTTTTGGCAGCACGATACAATTAATTTCTGAACTCCTCCGTAACCGGCAGGAAGGGATGGATTGTAGTAAATGTTGGCTAACAAGTTCTCCACCTTTAATAAGTGACCCATTCTTCGCTGATGCAACTCTGGATAGATGAGGGGTGGTTTGGAAACGGCTTTACGTGTCCGATGTGCCAAAGGAGTCAAAGTCGAAGGTAGCTTTGGTAGTGGTGGTGGTAATGGGATGGCTTTGGTCTTCTATTATTTTTTTCACTTCTGGTTTCCTTTCTTTTTTCGCTTCTGTCGAAGAACGAGTGGATATCATCTTTTTAACCCAAGCATTAATTTCTTCTCCTTGGGGTGTATGGGAATAGGTTGACAAGGCCGCTGAAATCGTATTAGAAATGGGAGGTGTTGACGGTGTCTGAAAGACTTCTTGTGTCTTTTCTTTCCTCGGGCATTCGTGGTCCTACTTCTGTATTGATCACTGGTGGTAGTGGTGATGGAATTTTAATCAAGGTCTTAAAATCTTTTGTAGTGGGATGAGGTGTTTCGTCTAAAGCTTTCTTGTGAAATAGTTGCAATCGTTGCAACATTCGACTGTACAGTTGATGTTTTTTTTCTGTTTCTGATAAATGGCTATTATCCATTACCTATTGCATTTCGTGTTGTAACTTGGACTTAGGATTGAGAAATAAATGCAGAGTTTGTTGCTCTTGCCAACGATGTTATTTCATACATTGTTTTTTTAGAGACTATTAGTCAGTTTTCGTCTTTGTATTGGATTTCAAAGATTACGTATGAGATCTTTTCATTCCAGACATTTTTTATCTTCTTGAACTTTTGTATTTTGCTCCAAAAATTCCTCCCGTCATTGTTCACAACGTTCCTTTCAGCAACATAATTACAGGAGGCAAAGTTCCTCCGCGTTGCATCATCTTTTCCTTTTGACGAATAGGGATTTTCTTTTGGACCATTTAGCGATGAACGTGTCGATATTTGACTAAGCATTCTTTCTGGTGTTTATACAATGATATCGTGCCTTTCAAGACATTCAGGCAATATGCGCACACGGTGCCGATAATATCCTTGGAGACAGATTGAATGAATTTTTTCGTGGTTTAAAGTGATGCCTTCCTGGAGCCTTGGCCATTTCTGTCATCTAAAACGTTTTAGGCATCCAACTCAAAGGCATGACCATGTCACTCATCAAATCTTCAAATTGCACATGACCCATCTGCATAGAAATGATTTATGCTCAGTTTAAAGTCACTTGAGGAAGTTTAGTACTTTGTTCCGTAGAGTATCACAACAGAAGATATCCATAGTATCCCGAAAAATTGTGAGCCATCACCGTAGCATAGCGATGACAATATCCATAACGTTCGATGTCTTCTTTGCTCCACGTTTTGTCAATAGTGTTTAAAATCCATTGGGAGAAATTGGCTAGCGTGTTCGGTCACCGAAATAAATTTGTATGTCCTCCTGGAATCTTGCTACACTGAATGCAATGACTAAAGATAGGCTCTTGGATGTACTTATTGCACGCTTGGTGAGCCACTCAGAAATTAGGAATGTGAATGCCAGTCTCACGAATGCATTCGAAATCGAAAAGGATGAAATTTCCTTTCTTCTTGTCATTATCTTCTTCCTGTTGGGATTGTTATTTTTGAATGTAGTATTGATGGTCCATGTCCACGATTTAGCGACAAATGTGACATCTTTTCTTTCCTGGACATACGTGAGTCTTGATACAATTGGTATGTATACATTGTCCACAAGAACACTATCTCAGGTGTAGACAAGCGCTTTTCCGCTTTGAACCTTGCGTCTTTAGATGGTGTTGGTAACAAGTTGGACTGAACAACGTGCGCTAACAAATTGGACATTGCACTAGTTCTTTTCCTTTGTCCAGACAAGTCTTAGAGGCTAAACATCCAACAGATTTCGATCCTCAATACTTATGTTGCTCTTGATTATTACAGCCATAGTCACATTTCTCACTGTAATAACCGTATGACAGGAATCCATTGACACTGGTAATGGCATCGAAATGTTAATCGCGATGATAGACATGATTGTATCTTCCGTCTTTAAAAAGTTTGCCTCGAAACAACAGCCATCCACGCACTTCTTGAGGGTGTACTTTCAAAGTGTAACATGGAGCCAAAACATCTTGCAACTTTTTCATTTCAGGAATACCGCAAGGGGGTCTCTGGATATCCCCGCTTGCTATAACAGGAGTTTTGCTTCTCTTTGTTGTTTGGTTCATCGAATATTTTTCCAGGGTATTTTCCTTTCTGCCATCTCGTTCAGGTCGGCATACGTTCGTACCACCACGATGCTACGTGCTAAACACATCCTGTCTTGAGGGTTGTTAATTTGGACGGGGCTCTTTTTGGTGCTGCGAAGATTGTCAACTAATAACACCTTTCTGGGGAAGAGACACGTTGGTCATGAACAGTGTCGCTTTTCTGTCGGTGATGTCAAACAGGTCGTTGGATTATTGTAAGTGTTGCATCTTGTCCATGACTTTAACTGTCAATCCTTCTTGGCTGCTAAACTCGATCAGAGCGGGGACTTCAAACTGTCTTGACGAATGCAAGTCTCAAGTGATCGTCTTCTTTGGCTTCACATTGCTGGTTAATCTTGGTTAACAAAGAATCCCACACATCAGTGATGAACAATTCTGTTATATCCATCAGCATGTCGGACTTAAAATCTTTAAATTTCACCGTGTACGTATAGGATCTAGTTTTAAATTTTCTGGAGGAGCGAAGGTGATGAATGTGATAAAGATAATTTTAGATTACTGGTAGTGATGGACTTTAACTGGGTCTAGACTCTCTGTATGTAGATTCTAGCTCACTCATCTCGTATTTAAAATCGCTGGCATGAATTTGAGAAAAACAAATCACCTACTGTGTGAAGCGATATAAAGTCACGTTTTTCCTCTTACTTCATTCTCCATTCTTTACAAAATGATACGATCAATTCATTTTGACTGCAAAAAGTGAAATGATTACATTTGAAATACCATTGACCCCTTCATATCCATTTTAGGCTTAGTGCATATATATAAAGGGCTGGTGACTTCGCTCTCAGTATTCATTTGACTCTGAAGCTGACGAGTAGGCTTGTAGAGCCCACACAGTTCAAACTTCTGATCAGAGCTTTGCGAGGTATCGTAAGAAAGGTTTCTTTAGACAAGCCGCCGGGTTGGTCACCATCTTTTCGAAATAAAAGTCAAGAGTCTTTGTATATCTGTAAGAATAAAGGGCATTGGGCTTCAGAATATCCAGATCGTTATCAAATCAAGACCAGTGGCAAAAGAGACAAAAGTCAAGATACCTGTTATCATTGCCAGGAGAGATGACCTTGGTCTTCAAACTATCCTAAAAAACAACAGGACTATGAGGAAGAAGAAGAGGTACTCTCGACAAAGGAAGAACCCCGATATGTTTCAAAAGAGAAAAAAAAACTAGAGAAAAAGGGAGGAAAAAAGGAAGAAAAACTGTGAAAGTGAAGAATTAAAAAAAAAACAGAGTGAACCGAAAGCAAATATAAAGGAAGTCTATGAACTTTAAGAAAAGTGTTGTGTTGTGTTGTGTTGTGTTGTGTTGTGTTGTGTTGTGTTGTGTTGTGTTGTGTTGTGTTGAGTTGTGTTGTGTTGTGTTGTGTTTGTTGTGTTGTGTTGTGTTGTGTTGTGTTGTGTTGTGTTGTGTTGTGTTGTGTTGTGTTGTGTTGTGTTGTGTTGTGTTGTGTTGTGTTGTGTTGTGTTGTGTTGTGTTGTGAATTGGAGTATAAATATTTGCACGAGAATATACCAAATAGAAAAAATATAAGTGTGGTTATAAAAGGGATTTTGAGTTTTCATTGATTTTAGCAAAATTAACTCTTTTCGAAATGAATGGGTGACCCTGAAAAGGACCGATGGGTGTGTTTTTTTAAAAATCGAAACAAAGTAACTCAAGAACGAGAGTAAATCAGCTTTAATTTACTTAAGCCTTTACCACGACCACGACCAACTTCTGGAATTTCTCTTGTCAATGATTTGTACCAATGACTAAAGCTGGCATCTGGCGTACTAACAGGCTTGGGCTGTTTGGCTCAGGAAGGTTTTTTTTTCTTGGGTCGTAAGAATGAAGTCTGATACATTTTTGTTTCAGACTTCTTAACACTTCCAAAATGCTCAAGAGTAATTTGACCGTTTGACTTTTATTGTTCTCCTTCCTCCTAAACTTTGGTTCTTCTCTGTTTCTTCTTCTTCCATCGTTACCGTCTTGCCTCTTCTTCTCGCTGTTGCTATCGAAGTAGAAAAGCTAGTTCTGTCTCTTTCTCCTGTTGTAAAAATGGATCCAATACTTCTTTCTCTCTTTGTGTAAAATTCTCCAAAAGTGGTAATGAAAGAAGGTGACAAAGGTGCTGGTACCGAAACAAATTCTTGCAAAGATGTTAGAAAATCTACTAAATCTCAATCAAAGTTGGCCTCTTCTGGAAGCAAGTCTCTTCACTTTGGTAGCTTCCGTCATGTTTCACAAAACAACAATGTGACATCGATTAACTGCGTACAGACGCTAGCGCACATATATTGGGAATATGAGGTCACAAGTAGATCTCTTCAAATTGGAAGACAGACTTCTCGATGTAACTTAATTTTTTTAACTCGTTTGGGATTGGTGAACAATCTCAATCCGTTTCGATTGTAAATAAACGTGGTATGCTTCATTTTCTTCATATATTCTCGTAACAAAGATGTTGACAGACGTTGAATCCTCTACTTTCGTATCGTCTTTGTTTTTTTCCGTATTGACTTAACCAAATATGTGAAAACAAAATGGACCATCACTAGGATCACTGGTGTAACTGTTTGGAAAAGAAGATGCTACGTGGAAAAACAATGTTGTCTGAAGAGGACTCACATCTTTGGACAAGAAAGTGAGACACAGTCTGAGACAAGGTAGGAGACTTTGAGGAAGAGAAAAAGACCTTTGCGATGTCCTGTATGTTTTTTGAATTGTGTTAACGTGACAAACAACAGCCCTTTTCAGGCCACTCCATTCGCTCGAAAAGATATTTATCCTTTCTTGCCCAAAACAATTTTTATTCGATTTTATAATTTGTGTACATATTTATTCTTTCTCTGCACTAACAAATTTGTACAGTTTATTTTATAATTTGTGTTGGTTCATCAATCTATGAGAAAAAGCGAATTTATAAAACATGCTCATCAATTCACTGACACGAACGCGACTGATTTAAACTATTGTATAGATATAATACAAATGACATAACGTCACCATACTTGCAACATTGTTGCAACGTGGCCAGTACCGTGACTTCAACCTAAATATTTTATTCCTCTTGGCACTATACAGTACCAGCGTGTGCTAGATGCTATACACAATTCCCATTGGGGCTATAGTGCTCTAGTCTGTGCTTTTTGGCTTATAAATCGTTGGGCCAAAGTGTCCCAGTTCCCAGGCTTGATTTTCTTTCTTTGGCATAACGAGGGCTAATCTATCCCCACTAACTACTTGCAAAACACAGAAAACGACTGGCTTGTTACTTTTAACACTTCAAAAGAAGAAGACATTTTATTAAACAAAAAAGACTGACTTTTACCATTTAAACTTCTCTCGGCTTCCTTTCAAAAGTCCTTGACTCTTAGGACTAACATTCTCCTATGATGCTAAATGGACTGATCATATTACTATGATTATTCAGAAAGCTTCTTTCATCGTAACAGAATTATACACAGAGTTCATTTATCCTAGACTATGCTTCTGAAGTCTGGAATAAGTTTTCTGTTGAAGATTCCAACAAATTAGAGAACTTGAAAACTGCCTACATATGTCTCTAGAGAATCATTTTGTACAAAACCTTGCTGGTAATTTTGACATAGAGAATGAAAACGAGACATGATGCATGATGTAATTGATTATGAATGTTCAAATACATAACTATTTAACGACCATCATCCACAAATAGATATTAGTTATCTTATTATCATCTACTTAACTCCATAAAGCATCACGCCAATTGCTGCAAGATTTGAATTTTTCGGGGTGTGTCTGGGATTTTCGAACATCTCTCCTCACATGTGCAACTGATCTTTGGGAGTCTCTCTATAATGATATCCTAATATTTCTATCGTTGAAACATTTATATCTAATTCAACTGTAAGTCCACCATAGTATTACGATCTTAACAAATGTCACTTTAATACCCTGCATACTATACTTCCAGGCATATGTAGTCCCATCAGATCAGATCCTTACAGAGTTATTTTTTCACTGACCCATGTCAACATATGATGATGCCATTGAAGATACTGAGCACTGGGTTTTCTTATTGCTCTTAATTTATAAGATAAATCAAACTACCAAAAGAAATAAATTCTGTCAGACTCTTAAATGTTTATATATAAACATTTAAACATTGAATTTTTAAAGTCATAAAAACTGTTGTTTTTTTTTTTAAAAAAACAACAACTAAACTATGGTTGTTCGTGAATATATCGTATTTATTGGTTTAAGTAACGTTTGGGTGTTGGGTTTGGAAAAGGGTTTTGTCAGTTACCTTGTGTTTATGATTGTTACTCCTGTAGCAATGATTTACTAGTGTGTTCATCAAGCGATACTTACAAATAATTACTGAACATGTATTTACAAACGAGAGGCCATTGTTCAAGGCACTGTTTGATTTTTTCATCCAACCCAAAATGAGGCTATGTTAGTTTCGCGTTAGCTGCGATCAGTTATTTTCTGAACTAAAATTCTCATATGAAATATTCTCTTTTGTGAATCCTACAAACACATTGGCATTAGTTTCAGTAGCCTTGATCAATGAACTAAACACATATTTGTGGGGATAAACAAATATAATTGCCTTAGCCGAAGGATATAATATAGGAAATATGTTTTATACATTGGTCGCTAAATAAAATTCGTTGATGTATGGAATGCTTGTTTAGCAGAGAACTTTCTTAAATTAGAACAAAATTTATACTTGCAAGAAAGGAAAGCTGTGACTGAGTTTACCAAAAGTGTTTTGCGTCTTTGTGTCGTAAGAGTTATGAAGAACTCTTTGGTCTACTCAGGCGAATAGAAGAAAGTTTCATAAATATATAGATAGCATACATTTGTAGACATAAAAATATAACTGCCTAAGCAGAGTCACGTTATACAGGAAATTACGTAATACAAGAAATATTTTGTATACATTGGCCTCTAACTAGAGTTTGATGATGTTGGACGGGATTGTTGAGTAGCTTAGGACTCTTAAATTAGAGCATAAATTACACTTAGAAGCAGGGAAAATTGTGCCTGTTTTTTCCAAAAGTACTTCGTGTCCTAAGATTTATGAAAACCTCTTTGGTCTGCTTTCAAAACATTCTATACTGTTTTCTCCTTATTATGATGATCTTCTAAGACCAGTGGTTTGTAAGGGAAATAAGAATCGCCTTAGAGATAGGAATTTTAATCACATTAATGTCGGACACAAAAAAGTAGAAACACATTTTTACAATGTTATATGCTAGGAACTCACTCCCAGGTTCTACTAAAGGTAGAGGTAAATATTCTGTCTTCAGAAGTGAAAGCAAGAGACAGGTATGATGCCCATGTTTTCGTTTGTAACAGGAACTTATCTATTCTGCATACTAAAATTAGAAACAGGTGTAATGATTTACATAAAGATTTATATTTTAATAGTTTGAAAGATACTCCATTATGTGATTTTGGTAATTAGATAGAAAATGCATACCATAACATTTGCAAATGTATTATTGAACACCGTAGAAAATTGGTTCAAATTTTCAATCACATTTAATTGCCATAGATCACAAATAATTTTTCATATGGATCATCTGGTTTTACAGCGAACATTGATATTCCCTTATCTGACTTTCTAAACATCTGTAATTAAGGAGCATTCACAAATATATTTTTGTATTCACTTCAATACTGCCATTTTGATAAAGAAAGATACAGTGTTGTCAATTTTAGTCACTTTATTCATTTTAATGCATCTAACGTCTGCCGTGGTTATTCTCTCTCTCTCTCTCTCTCTCTCTCTCTCTCTCTCTCTCTCTCTCTCTCTCTCTCTCTCTCTCTCTCTCTCTCTCTCTCTCTCTCTCTCAATCACATTAGTACATGCAAATACCTTTTCCATGAATCATGTATGTTTTCCTATAACTGTATGAAATCATATTAATTTACTGTCGCTGTCAATGTAAATATCTTATAGATCGTAAAATAACCGCTTATTTTAGGTCGTGGGAACTTGAAGTCTAACCATATTTGTTAATGTTGATGGCCATAACATATTCTTTCGCTAAAATGAAAAATTATACGACAATTTACTCGCACATTCATTTTATTTTTTATAAGGCATCAATTTTTTCTAGGAAACAGTTTCGCTCTTCACTTGTTTGCTCTAAGAAGAAACTAACAGCATGAACAACATAATACCAAACAAATTAACAGACATCCAGTTTTCATGGATATTTCTGATGCCTTTTTGCGATTATTTGCAAGTGGAATTTCATTAACGTTTAATTTGATGATATTCATCTTTATTATTGTTGTAATCTCATAACATTCAGAGATTTATCAAAAGATCATATAATATATGTCTTTCAAGTATTCATTATAAGATTATACAGTATCTTACTCATGTATGTATGTATGTATGTATGTATGTATGTATGTATGTATGTATGTATGTATGTATGTATGTATGTATGTATGTATGTATGTATGTATGTATGTATGTATGCATGCATG
>JAEAOA010002049.1:0-214818 GCA_016746295.1 Potamilus streckersoni | reverse complement strand
AAAAGGGGGTGGGGTGGGGGATAATTTAGGACTATAATGTATTCTTGTTTGGAGGGTAAAAAAAACAAAGTGAGTTGAAAACCTGGTTTTCTTCTACTACTGATACTAGTGAAAATGTTGCCAGCGATAAGGTCATAGACAATATTACACTTACTAACAATAATTTTACAGACAAATCTGTTGGTTATAGCGAAGATGATATTTTGTATAACAACGAATCTGATGACAATGAAATAGTCTTCGTTGTCGATAATATAATTACAGTAGACCAACAACTGAACGATATAATGCCAAGTATCACATTGCTAAAAAATTATCAAATTTAATTTTTCTGTTGTCGAACAACAACTCTTTTGGCAGCTGACCAAACCTTTATTAAACATCAAAATTCCAGGCCGACAGAAAAATATCAAATTTGATTTCATATTTGTCAAGATTTTTAATCTGATGACGATCTGTGACGATCGCAAACAATATCTAATATCGCTATGTAAACCGATAAAATATAAATCTGTCAAACACGAGGAAATTTATAAAATAACATTATTTTATAATTTCTTTGATTGGAATCCAACTGTGAAATTTATCGCTATACCCACGCCAATTGATTAAACTTTTTCATTTTTTCCTAATCACTTTTTCGATAACGAAAACATCCTGCTTATTTTTCTGTAGTTCTTGTTCGTAAAAACTACCTACGATCGGTTCCCCTGCCAGATCTTTTAACGAGTATGTTACAAGTATTATTAAAAATACTTTATCAACAACAAATACTTCTTCGCTCCAGTTTGGAGTAAATCCTTTTACAAACACCTTTTTTGTCAAAGAAATTCTAACTTTATCACCAGCCTTAAATGTATGTCTGCGGTACATGTTTTTATTTGCTAATATTGGATTTTTAATAGCATCGATTGGCAATAGTTTAGTGGTTCGATGTTTCGTGTTATTATATTCGCCAACGATTTGAGAAAGGTCATCGATGCACCTGTTGGTGTTTTAGCTGTCATAAGTTTGTGTATTTTTTCGTTTAGCGTGCGATTAAATCTTTCAACTACAACGCTTTTACCTTCGTTCCCTGTAACATATTTTTTATATAATATTTTGTTCTAGAAACTGCTCAAACTTTTTGATAAAAAAAAAATCATCTCCATGATCAGACCAGATTTTATTCGGTTTTCTTTCTGTACTCGTTTTTATTTGTTTTAGCGCATCAGTCATTGAAGTCCCTGTCTTATCAGAAACAGGTACACTGAAAGCGCATATACGAAAAGCGTCTATAACATTAAACAAATACTTTTTGTAATTGTTAAACTGAGCCAGATTTGACACATCCACCAAATCTATTGCCCAGATATCATCTACGGCATTAGCAACAACTTTACGTCTCGGAAACTTTTTTTAGGTCTATTTAGTTCGACTGCAAGATCATCGTATATCTTTTCCAAGTCCTAATTTATATTTCGCTCCAATCATTCCCTGAACAAATTTCTATTAAAACGTTCTCTCATGTTTGTTGGCTCCATATCACGTAATTCGTCTAACATCACTGTATCACAATCTGCTTTCGAGTTTTCATGATCACGATAACAGATATCATGACGCATCGCTATTGCATCCATCTGATTACAAGGCTCCTGTTCTGGCAACTGATTATCGTTTTCATCTAGTTGTTTATCAAGAGGATTGTAAGGTCCAGTATACCGATGACCTGGCAAAGTCCAACCGCCTTTTGGTTTTGGTAATTTACGAATTAGTTTATGTACCTGTACCTATTATTTCTCTGTTGTTACAACATTGACAGTATGCGACAATTTTATTTTGCTTAAGACATAAATCTCTGTCAGAATAACAGTTGCATATCATTCTATATTTCTAGTCGTCTACTAAAATAACCTCTCTGACGATATCAGAACAACCAACTCCCAGCAACTTTTTCTCTTAAAACATATTTTTTCTTTTTCCACAGATTTCACAAATACTTTTTAACATCGTCCTCTTGTTTATGTTTTTTTTTGTTTTTTTCTGTTGTTTAATTAATAATTTATGTTTTAGTTCTACACTTGAGACAATATGTTAACATTATTATATTTGTAAGTTTAGATAAAATTAATTACAATATCCTCATTAGCGTGAGAAGGTTACTTGTAAAACTGTAAAATAAATTTTAAAAAATAAGAGTTTTCTGAGACATCTGTCGGATAAACATAATACAATAATATCCGCAAGCAGAAGTTCCAATAGGTAGGAGTTGATTTGATGAATAATATATTTTTTGTTTTTCGTTCATATATTTTTTTTATTACATCGCTTGGAGGAAGTCCAAACGAGTCAAAATAATTATTATTATAAACTGCTACACAATGCGTGCAGGATCCGTCATTAAAATCTTGTAAATTTATCACACATGAACCTACAGCTAACGGTGTTTTTATTGCTGTGAGTTCATCTTTAGAATAAACTCCATGAAATCCAGGAACTGCTTTTAACTTATCAATTATATCATAATTACTTAGCGGGGTGGTCGTGTTCCCGGTAATGTTAGACCACGTCCGATTCCTAGAAGATTTGGCAGCTGACTTCCCGCTAGTCCCGCCAAAAGTGGAGCGAACGGAATAATTCCTCCTATTTTTGCTTGTTTGCGTTTTATTGTTTTCTTTTTTTACGATTTTGTTGTTTTCATTTTTCTGACGATTTTGTTTTTCGTTGTGGCATTATAATATATCAATTACATAAAATTTGTGCTATTGACTTCACAATTTTTTATTCCACTTCCGCGAATGATACCATTACTCTCAACTGCTTTTTTCGTTGCGCCAGATATTGCTCACATCGCTGCTGCTATTCCTAAGACCAGTAAAAATTTTGCAGCTAATACTGATAATGCCGGACCAAGAAAACCACCTTCTTTTGCCAGCGCCGTTATTTGTGCAGAGCTTAAATTTAAAACAAATGTTTTTTTACGATTATACTTGTTTACTTGATTTGTTGTCAGCATTAATTTTGTTAAAACACCATCAGAAATATTAGGGTTGATTTTTAATGATACCTCTTCTCGCTTGGCAAGAGCAGCTGCTAACTTTTTAACTTGACCATTAGTCAAATATACTTCTGTTACAATATATTTTGTCATTTTATGTAACAACTGCAGATTGAACTTGAACTGTCATTTTGCCGCCAACAGAATCTATCGTAATAAATCTATCACTGATCAGTAATGCGTATACATACAACGGCGCCACTGGAACCTCTCCGACTGTCCAATTAATTTCAATATCAGCTGTGCTGTCTACAGCTCGCTCGCTATGTTTACTAACATCAAACTGAAATATAGAAAAAAGTGTACGAAATTCCTCTGCTGATATCTGAGATCCATCTTCAACATCTTGATATTTTTGCATTGCGTCAAGCAGGTACATGAACGGTCGAGTAATATTTTTATTTGCGTCATCTGAAAAATTGCATTCTGTATATCGTTCTGGATATTGCTTTGAATTTAGTCTAGCGTATATTCGTCTGACATCAGCGTGGTCAAATATTGCATTATTTTGTTGTTGTTATCTCGTCGGGCGTGCTGTTGAAATACAACAAATAATTGTCTCGGCAGTTGCTTGCTTGATGTTGTTGTGACCCGCCATGTGTAGTCGGTAGTATTTGGAACCTCTGTCTGATATATTTTTGCTGCTTAAAATAAATTCTGTTTGTATGCTTCTCAAATGTTCTATTAAATTCTGACATTTTAGTGATAGACGGTGTTATACTTGACACCATAGAGCAAGTTTGATTATGATAAACTGTACATCAACCCCTCCAGATCTAAACAAGCAATCGCTTTGTTCTGCTTGATCTAAAAAAAGAGTATGTTTTACTCCGCTAAATACTTTATCATGATCGCGACAAAAGCAGAAAATCATACTTAGTGGAAGCATCATTATAATTTGACGTGATCCTGCTGCAAGTTATCTTCGACTAGCAAAACCTTCGTTATAACGTGGATTTTTTACGTCAAGTGTGTTAAGAAGCAAATTTAACATTTCAGTACCGTTTGCGTCTGCACCTGGTGGTGTTATGTTAACATTATTAAAAGCTGCCGTAAGGGAAACACTTATAGCGTCTGCATTAGCCCCTGCAGGAGTTGTGGCAATATCCAGCGCACAGCATTAGCAATGAGAAAATTTCTAACAATAACAACATTTTCCTCTGCATTAGCTTCGTGTACTATAGCGCATCTCTTTAACAATTCGGCTGATTCAGCTATACCCCGTCCAGTATCTTTAAACCACATCATGTTCGTTGCAGTTGATCTCGAGTAATCATCTGAAAACGAAATAATATTTAAAATTGTACTTGCAACTTGTAGATGACCTGAAATATCTTCTATAGTTTGATTGGCCAGTTGATATCTAGCACTTTTGAATAAACACCAGCCGTTATTTATAAGAGCTACTTCTGCTATAACTACAATTGCAGCAGGTTGATTGGCTACTGTCATAATCTGACCGCGAACTTCTAACATAGCCTTATGTGACAGTAGAAATACATCGTCTCTGGTATTAAATGTCCTGATACCAGCTTTATTTGGTTCGTTAGAATTCTCATCGAGATACTCAACATTTTCAAATTCTGTCACAGCGTTGTCGATGTCATAAGTTTCTGTTAACTCGAGATAATTTTTAATAGACATTTTATCTATTAGATAATAAAAAATTTTATTGCGGCACTGTTACTTTAGATATTAATTTTTGTATGACCTGCTCGCCCATTGGTGATAATAGTGTTTTGGTTGTTGTTATCATAGTTCGCTGAGTTTCTTTTGTTGGATTGATTTCTGAGATAGCTAGTTTTATTTCAGATGCAGTCGGCGGATCTCCTTTTATTTTATCAGCTATTTTTTGTCCAACCGCAGTCCCAGCGGCAGATGCAGCCCCAGATGTAAAATCTTTATTTGCGTCAAGAGCAAATGGTGCAACTTTATGGTCTATACCCGGAACATTTTCAATAACTTTAGTAAATATATTTCCAAAATATCCTCCTACTATATTTCTTCGATAATTTTTTCTTTGTTTCATTATATCTGATGTTGGATATAATTTTTATTGTTTACTGTTGCTCACGTCGATGTAAACAATAATCTACAACTTCATTATTAAAATGCAACTGTTTTCCAAATTAATCTGTCAACTCCATTATTATACTTGATATTTGATTTTCAACATTTAAAGGATAATAGATAATATGTCGTGGAGTTATTTGTATGAGAGAATCTGGCGGAACTTTTGGTGAGAAACTGTAAATCGTTTGACCATTGCTTCCTTTTGATGTGTAAGAGCCAGAAGCAATAGAGCAATTTCCTAATATTGTATTTACTTCTGTTATATTTACTGGCAGTTCACTGTCATACGTAATAATCTGATCAAGAGCACTGAAACTTTTTTAGTAAATCTTAACAGTTGTGCAATATTTCTTTCTCTTGGTTCAAGACCGATTAATATATTTTTCAAAGTTATACTAGCTCGCAATGTGTCATAATTTGCTGCTAACTCAAAATTATTTGCTACACCGTCAGCTTTTGTTATGAGCTCTTTGATTGTCATGTTTGATCAGTAATATTATAAGCTCCTTGTGGAATTTTTTTGTAGATATTGAAGATGTTGTAATCGTAGTAAACCAAATTTCATCGTTAACTTCAGTTTTCATGTTAGGCATAGCATTTTAGCAAGTACAAAAAATTAATTCAATCTCATATTGTTTTGCAGGATCTAGTTCTATAGGAGGAATATAATTTACTGAAAAATTTGCGCTATCTTTCGCAGACTCACTAGATTCTAGCAATAATGTTGTTGACATTTTTTATATTAGATCATTTTACCAAATTAAGTCGCGGTGTAAAGATTCATATTCGTCAGATGTTAATAATCCACTCGATCTTAGATGATCAAGTATGTCAATGATTTCATTATCAATTTCAACATTAGCATTCCCAGCTTCTTTAAATGATATTAATAGCATTAATCTATCATTTCAGTAGTTGATGTAAATATTTTTACACCAGTTCCTGTTTTCCTTCTCTATTTTTTTCTACACAAGTTTTATCGAGTGCAGTAAATTTCCTTTTAAAACTCCGCCACCTACTAAAGGGTTTTGCTCTACTATTTTCTGCTGTTCTTTCAAACATGAAAGCAATGATACCATATCTCATTCTATCATAAAGTGGAAGCATATTATTAAATTCTGTAACCGTGTTTATTTCATCTTTAACTGCAACTCCGTCTTTAAATATTGAATCTATTCTATCGATTAATACTTGATATTCTACATCGGTCCACTTATTTATATTATCAATATCTTTTATAGTTTCTTTCTTTACAAATTCATCGAATTCGTTATCCTTTTATCTCATCATTTGCTCCTCTTATAAAAAAAATGTCTTTGCTCTACAACATTCATATACTTTACAGCAAGATCACCAACTCTTGTTTGCTCGTCTTTGATATCTTTTATTTCTCCTGATAAATTTCTCATCATATTTTTTATTCCTTGCGTTGTTAACTCTACCAATCTTCGCTCAAGTTCAAGCGGATTATATATCAACAGATCTGTTCAGCTTGTCTAGCAACAGGATCAGCTATATTTGCAGTAAGTGCCTCAGTTAATTGTGTTTTCCTCATCACATCTAGTAACAATTTTTGCAGCAGCTGTTTCTTGTTGTTCTTTAACAATTCCAATCAAACCTTTTTCTTGCAGTTGTTTAAGTTCTTCTTCTGATAGTTTTTTAGTTTCAGATTATTTACCAAGTAGTGCTTCAGTAACTGGTTTGAAAATTGAAGCTGTTGCTTCTGTAGAAGTTACCTGTCCAAGTCGTGCTTGCTGTACTTTTTGCTTAAGTGATGCCTGAGATTGAGCAAGGTTTTTTAGATCTATATTTTTTCTATATTTTGCTCGTTTGTCCATAATTATTATTATAAATTTTATAAAACTAAACCACGTTTTAGTGTAAGTAACAGTTAATACAACAGCGAAACATTTTAGTTGGATCATTTGTAAGTTTATCAAATAAGAAAAAGTTGTATTTATCATTTGTAGCATTACGATAAGTTCAATAAATTTCTCTTTTATCACGTCACTGCATTGCTCGTTCGCAATATTTCTAACGTCAACATTGTCCAGTCCTGGAAATAATATAAAACAACCAGTATTTAGCCGAATAAATCTGTCAACATTATAAAAGCCTTGAGCGAGATAAACATAATAACACTGTTTATTACGTGACCGTAAGAAATACGATCTTATTTTATTCATCTCCATGTTATTTAGAGGAATGTCATCAAAAACTACTATCTTATGTTCATCTGCATCATGTTGATTAACTGGAATAAGATCTGGCTGTCTAATTATAAAAATATCTTCACCAGCCTTAAGATCATCACGAAGCTTGTTATTATATTCGCTTAATAACTCGTACTTATCTTGTTGTAGATTGATTGTGTAAATATAAACTCTATCATAGTTAAAATTATCACCAAGAAGCAAGTTCATAAGCAAATTTGTTTTTCCTGATCCAGTTTGCCCAACAATAAGATAATGACAATCAGGAAGTTCATTGTTATGTTTATGCTTCACCAGCCTCTCTGTCTCAAAGTTTAATATTGTCGACTTTGCAATTGTTGTTATAATTTTTATATAATATTAAACTAATGTTGATAATTTTATATAGGACAGTAAATAATGAGTAACTATACAAAATTTGGAACATTAGCAAGAGTTTTATCAAGAGAAGGTTATCAGGTGACTTATCTAAGTATGCAACTCTTGATCAGCTCAAAAATGAAACCAATAATTTACTAAATGTTGCAAGTGTAGATCCAAATGAAGTCGTCGTTTTCCAGGACAAACAAGGACGATTAAAGACAAGTAATGTACAACTGTCAGATGTACTTGTACGAAATCCTACTGCGGTTGCTGATAATATCGTTACTTTTAACAATCGAGGTAAGATACAAAGATTCTGGTAGGTCAGTTAATGATTATGTTAAAAGGCTGGTGATTTATTTAATGGGAATATTGTTATGAACCAGAACAAGATTACATACCTTTGGAACGCAGCTAAGGATACTGACGCTGCTACGAAGAAATATGTTGATGATCAGGAATCAAAGTATGAGTCAGTGCATGTTGGTATTATGCGTGCATTTCTCAACAATAATGGCATTACTTACCTCAGAAAACGAGAGTCTGATTTTGATGCTGCAACAAAGAAATATGTCGATGATAAGGAAGCTCAATCAATAATGATGATAATTGCGCTCAAAATGAATTTCATTGTCAGGTGAACACGTTTTTAAGTTTTCGCAGAAACATAAACACATTTAAAAATGAATTTTTTAGAAAATCCATCAAATATTGATATTACACTCGCTAATATTAACTCAAAGCTCAATGATATTAACAGTGGAAGTCCTAGTATTGTTGATAAATTAATTAAAATTCCACACAAGCAGATTAAAACTTTTGTGTATACTATTGATGCTGGATCTGGTACATGGACACAGCAAAATAATTTTATCAAACACATTGAAGAAGTTACTCTGGTGTGTATAAATTATCAGTGTTTAGCGATATAGGGTTTATAATATTTACTAGATATCTATGGCGTCATTCAACTGATGAGTTTTCTGTAGTTGTATCTGTAGTAATAGAAAAAAATACGACAGAAAATTTTACTCTTATGCCAGCTGATGAAAATTTAGTCAGAGTCAATTATTGGTGGTGTTTGGAATTTGTAGCTGAAATACCGCAATTTATTACTTAATCAAACCTAGGACTATGTAAACAAATATTATAATGAAAAGAAGTATAGTTGATTTCAATCATATTTCAAAAGATATTCCAACAGGATGTGGACGTACTAATAAATTAAAACAAATATTATTATCACAAAAAACTTTGGTGCGTGAAAAAATGTTACATATATTATAACAAAATACTTCAAATAACATCATATCTACCTTTGTTAATGACCAGTTCTGGTATAATTTCAAGCAGAGCATCATTAAATCCGTTTTTGTTAATCATATCCGGTGTTGGTATTTCCCTTACAGCAACATGTAAAAAAGTTGAACCAAGACTTTTAATAAAACAGCGTGGATGTCTAACAGCTTTTATAACTTAACAAAACTACTTGATCAGATACGATCTTACTTGCGAGGTGTAAAATATCATATGAACGATTTAATACGTGAGTTTCGCATTATTGACAATTTGTTAATAGATATTTTACCAATGAGGGTTAGCAAATATGAAAAAGATTATCAAAAGAAGCATGATATAATATAAAATTTTATCTAAACTTAATAATAATGTACTTACCTTTTCACAAATGCTTAGTTTAATTTCCGCTTGGGTGTTCGCGTGATCTCAGTATAGCTCTTACCTGGTCAAACTCCTGCCCCAGACTGATTTATTAAGCGCGACTTGCCTTTTATATGTGGCGTTTAGTCAAGTTCCAGAACATTCCACGCTTGCGCATTACAGTATTTCCTTGTTCGAGAACATTCCACGCATGCGCATTACAGTATTTCCTGTTCTGGCAAACTTTACATAATCACGCGATCTCTATATGATTATACAGTAGTCATCCTTGTATATCTACCTGGAATGTAAAGCATGTACACAACAGCTTCTAGACAACAATCTAGACTGGAGGCAGACTATATGAGGCTATGAGGCTATAGGTAATAGGTCAACGCATTCTTGTGTGTTTAAAGCATGTACATAATGATGATTAACAACCACCTAGCTTCATACCTGTAAAATAGATTGTTGTATAAAATATTTGTAATGACAGAGAGAGGGGGTAATTTGTATCTTGCGTTAGAAGTCTTAGTATCCTTTTGAGAAGGGGGTGGGGTAAGAGTTTTAGTTAAAACAGGTGGGTAATTTATATTTGTTTTGATAGTGAAAAGTGGTAAAAATAAGGTTTGCGCTAGAAACCTGGTTTCCTTCTACTACTGAAGTTTGACTGGAATTTTGTACACGATGATCAACGTAATTGCATGTACTTTAAAAAAAAATATCATTCTTTTTCATTGTAAGCTTATAAAGATGTTGACATTTTAGAGGAAATTTCGCTATTCGATATTTATGTTCTTACAGTTTTACATACGTAAACAACCGCAAGAAAACGCGTATCCAGAATTAATCGGAAAAGGCACTCCAAATGGAACGATAAGCGTACAGTCTGATAAAATTATTAATAAAAATCAAAGCATGCCTTATTATACATTTAAGGCAAACAAAAGTAGTATTTGTATCAGTCTGGAAGAATGTGATAAAAGCACTTTCTTTGTATTTTCGTAACGTCAGTTTTGACCCTGTGTTCAGTATAACAATATGATATCGATAATGTCAATTGATGAATGCGTTGGTGTATAGTTATAATGCATCACTATATTGTGTGCTTAACTTTTGTCCATGAGCGTAGATATTCACTTAAAGATAATGGTCATTTGTAAACAACATGTTGAAACACCTTTCTCAGTTCAGAATATTGAAAAATCAAACTTGTTTACAATGTTATGGAATTCTTCAATTAGATATGATATCGAAGAAATTCCAAACCATTCTAATGCGTTTTGGGTTAAAAGGGCATACAAGATTTATTAGGACTCATTGGAAATATTATATAGTTTTGGACTTTTGATGTGACATTTAGAATTACTTGGAAATGAATTTATGATAGTGTGTTTGTTTAATGTTGATTTTGTAACTTTGAGAAATAAATAGTTTGTTGACTATATTGTTGGTTTCACTTTTCTTCTGTTACTTATTTTAAGACATTCCCATAACAGTGGGATCAAAATGTAAAACATAAGCCACAAAGAAGCACACATTTTATTATATTTTTTCCAGACTCATATCTGCAAATGTAACCATCACACGCCATAAAAGCGTTCATATCGACCACTGCTCGATTAATATGAAATGTTCTTGGCCAAAATATTGCTAAGTTTCAATTTACAAGTATAAACCCACTAGAAAGCGTTCTGTCGATTTAAACAGTTCCATAAAAATATTATAATTCTTTTGATAAGGTGTTTGTTTGACAAGCACATTTAAGGATGTGACATAGTTGTCTACCATTTTCAAAGATCCCCCTTACATCAGTATTACTCCATCAAAGAAATTTTAAACAATCATAATTCAAGCCAACAACTCCGATGATTGTGTTAGATATCTGCGAAACGAACGCGTGGTTACAAAAAATAAAAGGATCAAGAACAAAAAGCGACTATATTTCCTTGCAAAACCAGACGGAAGCTCCCACAAAATTGGAAAAACAATTTGACTGGCTTATAGGATAAGTTGACGTAATACGCCATTGTGACATCATGTTACATATAAACTCTCACGACTCTGTGATCTTAAACAATGTGACAGAAAAGCGAGAATCAAGAAATTTAGTACGTAAAAATAAGTTCAACATTAAAAATAATAATCAGAATGGTGAATAAAATTTTACCTAGTTTAAAATGTTCTACCATAAGTCCAAAAGAGTCGAAAATTCCTCACGAGTTTATCCGAATGAAGTTCAATCTTTTTTACTGTGCCGATAGTCTTTATGTATCACATATAATCCGAAGTGTCTTTAAAAAGTTTAATATAATTCCAAAACAACAACTCCTAAAGTCTGAGCACTTTGTAATTCCAATATATCAATAAATGGATGAATAAAAAAGTTAATGAATAAATACATAAATAAATAAATAAACACATACACTCGAATGAACAGAACTAAACTACTCCGCTGAAACTGAAGATTATGCTAGGAATATATAACCTCAAGGATATATCTCTTATACACATAACTATGGCGTATTTTTGGAACCAGAATAAGAGTTTGCTAGAACATTTAAACATGCAAGCATAGGTAGAGACGTAGACAAATTAGCCAATCGGGAATTTATTGATTTAAACTCAAATCGGTTATAAACATATTTATGTCAATTAAAATAATTCTTCTATCTTGAAACTATGAATGTATTTACAAGGCATAATAATGAAATTCTCTTAAAATACGAACCTACGACCGTTTAAAAATTAGTATGCCTATGACTATGTAAACTGACAAAATTGTTCTGTCTATCTCTGGATAACATATTAAATTGGACACATGTACGATTAGTTAGATTTATGCCATAATGTACGGATTGGTACTATCGCAGCCATGAGTTTGGCGATTTTTAATTAAGACTACGCTTGTTTAAACTGGATAGTAGGGTTTTACTTCCAACCTGTAGCGGAGTTGTCAGATTTGAAATATTGCAGGAACAGTATTTAGTAATTTAAGTTGTCAGGCAAACTGCATTGTTTTGAGCCTAGTTCAGGCGGGAAATATATTTCATTCATATTGATTACGCTGTAAATGGGGCGTGGTTCCACACGAAAACTCTAGGTTTAAATGTGCTAATCTCACAATTCTAAACCATTCTCCGTTTTTCTACAAACAAAAAGCAAACGTAGAAGACCCCAGGTCGATTTTAAAAAGTAAATTCACTTGTAATATTATCTAGAGGAACTGAATGTGTGGAGAATCGGCAGACACAATTCTGGAGGTGAGAGCTTGGAAGCACAAGGTATTTGAACCAATCTTATATAATTCGTTGATACTACTATAATGATTTGTTTGATTTGTTTGCTTGTATTGGCATGGATTTATTTGTTTAAATTCGTAGATCGATTTTCTTTCTATGAGTATAACCGTGTGGGTTCATTTATCAGAATTTATGCAATGATGTTTTTATATACATTGACGACTCGTTAAATGTAGTCTCGATTATTATAGGAAATTATCTATCTAGAATTTCATGCCTTATTTTAGTTGAGATGAGTTTCGAGAATCCATGATAACTACGGAATGTGTGTATTTGTTTCACTGCTTTAGTTAAGCCCTGTATGGAATTACATTTATTCATTTGTGTAATTGAGACGAGACTGGAATTAATGACTCGGTTATATGTTGGAATAGCCTTTAGCAGGACTATCAATTTTGTAATGCTAGATTTGTTTACGGTCTGTCCTGGTTAGTTAGACCAGATAGCCGTTGGTATCTGTTTGAATTCTTAGATAACTATATCTGACAAAGCGGTGGGGTATTAATCTATTCCCCCAGTATAATATGACGGAAGATTTAAGGCTTTTTGTTTATTTTTGGGAAGTGAGGTAGCTCAATGTGACTTATCACTTATTTAAAACCACACAAAGTTGGAAGAGCCGTAGGAGACCAGATTCCTGAGAATTTGGAAAAAGGGGGAAAAGGTGGAGAGGACCAAGACTTACAGACACAAGGAACATAAAGGAACAGTCGCTGTGAATTTGGACTGAATCAAGACCATCATGTTATGAATCTACAAGGCAATGCTTTCGATATTTTACTCGATTTGATGATCAACTAATTCCATAGCTTAACAGATTGACTATTGGTATAAGTATATTTGTATCTGAAATTCGTTGAATAAGTTAATCAAAAAATAAATAAGTGTATCTTCAATCGCAATGCATTATCACAATTATTTATGATTTTTATTGTTTATGAATTTTTTAAATTCAATTTTATGTTTTGTACTTGTAACGAGGGCTCGTGTTATGTTCTATATATCAACTCAGATATTTATCTATTCCACCTATATTTCACACTTTATGTTGATATTTACTCATTCCGGGCAAATTACACCGTCGGCGATCACCCTGTAGATAACGATAATCAAAGCCATAGAACCCACTCCAACAAAGCTGAGGAAGGTTTTCGATTAGACTTTTTAACAGAACCTCGGAGGTTATCGTAATGATACTTCCCAAACAACTGTATAAAGTGTAGATATGATTCATGCTCACAGAGCCACAAAACACATTATGCTCATCTTTCAAAAACCATCGCACGACTACACAAGGAAAAAATAACAGCCACGAAGCCATGGTCACTATTATATGCTTTAATAAAAAATAAACACGAAATAAAAAGAATTGTTTATACGAGGTCACCATATTAAACTATATTATAACTGCGGACATTAATATAAGAGAATAAGAGATTATAACCCATGCTACATAATTAATAAGCGTAAGGGTTATCCCCATTTCATGAGCGAAGCGAGCAAGGGTATTCCCGCCCTCTGCTTTTTAATTCATATTAGCCTAATGTTTTAGTCCAGAAGGCAAACAACAACAACAACAACAACAACAATAATAATAATAATAATAATAATAATAATAATAATAATAATAATAATAATAATAATAATAATAATAATAATAATAATAATAATAATAATAATTATTATTTTAATAATAATAATAATAATAATAATAATAATAATAATAATAATAATAATAATAATAATAATAATAATAATAATAATAATAATAATAATAATAACAATAATAATAATTATAATAATAATAATAATGTTTATTTGCAAAACAGGCATATTTGAAAAACGAAGATGTTATGTTGCTGTTCTTATATTTTCTTAATACTCCGGAAAACGAACCTTGTAATTTTCTATGCGAGTTTCGATTCTCTTTACACCAAAGTCATATATAAACAACGCCCGAACAGTCCAGGACCAATTTCTGACATTCTTGATGCAAGGTCGGTTCCTTTATAGGTAACAGAAATTACATATTACATTTTAAAGATTTTGTTTTTGAACCGCAGAGGAATAATTTGATCGTTTTAATATGTTAGGTTTGATTAATTTTCTATGTCATAAGAAATTATGTTTAATATATTTTGGAAACAATTTAATTCTGTGTTGAAATATTGAAATATTTCTGTATTCCTTTTATTGTGTACTATTAATTATAAAATATATTTTCCTGGAATGTTAAAATACAGTAAGAATTTTATGTATCTGTAGTCGTAGTTTTTAATTATTACAAGGACAATTTCGCTACCAATTTCATGCTCAGTAATAATTTAGTACTTTTGAAGCTATAGAAGATAATATTTAAAATCAAATATTTAATAATGCATAATTACTATACTTTTCGATGTCAGTCTGAAATATTTCAATTCTTAAGCATTTTTGCTAATCGTTAACTGGTTGATATTTAATTAAACATATTTTATTCTAAATTACAGAAAATCCTGAATTGTATAAAGTTTATAAGTTTGAAAAAATATGATAATTTTATATGTAATTTTTATATGAAAATGCAACACTTTATGTATATGTATTTCTAGATATGGAGTATGATTTTCCATGTTAAGAATTCTATATTTCAATAAGTTTCAATCACAGTTTCACGATGAACGTTCCTTTCCTTTACAATTCGAACAGGTATCTCCCTCTGCACCCCCAATAATGTGAAATAACACTATCATCGCAAGATGTGATACCTCCGCAAAGGAGACTAGAACTATATAACCTTGTTAACGTTTCGAGAGGGCCCGCTATTAAATTGGGCACGATAAAGAAAACTTCTACCATAAATCATCATCCCATCATAATACGTTGTAACTGCCGGCCAATTTTCGTTCATAACAAGCTAAAATAAATATCTCCTTTTAACAATATTAACTGTACAATTTTGACAGTCTTTCTTCACGACACAATTTTCATATTTTTCTGTATTACCTCTGATTTTCATATTGCCTGCTCTCCGCATATGTAATAAAAAAAATTCTGTCTCGTAATAATTCTTCATATCTCTGAGAAGTTAATTCTATTTTTAATCACCTATCTTCTACTATTAAATCTCGTCCGAAAATTTTTGTCTGAAAACATCTTCCATCTCTGGGTAAACATTCTAAGGAAAAATAAACCTGCTAATTGTGTGGTAAATTAATTAGAATATTTTGATATACTTATAGTTAAGTGACAGCTGTTACATGAAATATTACAGTAATAGATGTATCGATTACATAACATGTTTATACAGTGAATGATCTGGGGTTTGTTTTGTTCCTTTAAAATGTTTGCCTTGCTGATGTCGATTTATAAATGTTTTGGTGTTGAATGTTGTTAATCATGGACTCAGTGCAGAGAAAGACAATCCTGGCAAAAATGACAGAAACTCAATATATGGTGTTTTGTATTCTTCTCTATTCTGTCTGTTGTTCGCTATTCCTGTTATTACATCTGAAAATGACTTTCATATTTTAACTAATCTTGTATTTACAAAATGTCTTATTTTATCTTCTTTTCATTCTTCTGTTTTTAGAATCTTTTTCTGTTGAAAGTTTATATTATTAAACATCGTGCAGATTTATTTACAAACGACGAGTTTTAACGGAGTGGGGCATCGGGCCCAGAGTCGGAGAAATTTAACGGTGAAGTAAGAACAATATCAAATAAGCATGGTAGACGGCAGTAAAAAAGAAGTCTTTGAGAGATCACATTCGGAAGAATTTTTGGCGAAGGTAGAGCAAGGCGCAAAATTTACCCATTGTTGATTAACGACTGCAGACAAGCAGTGGATCCACAAAGTTGTGGGTCAGTAGTAAATACTCGCGAATTCGGTTCGTATCAGCAATAATGCGCCAGAAGCTCTTCATGAGCCCACGCCGATTTATCAGCGATGCTTACATACCACACCATGAACTTGGAGACATTGCGCACGTTAATATACGAACTCTATGAAAACGACAATAACGAATAAAAGTCCGACGAGTTCTAAAGAGACGCTTCTTGCTGAAATCAATGTCGCAATACAGCGTGTAGTTGCAAATGCAACATGCAACATAGAACGTTACCTAAATCATTACAATATCGTCAACAAAGCCAGAAATCCATGTGGTTTTCCTGAGACCAATCAACACTGGGAAATCTTTCACACTAGAGATCTCACTAGCGTTGTTGCTCGTTTATCATAGTTGGAAAAATATTCAATCTATGCCGTTTGGAGATTTCAGCACAGATAATTATCTCGTGCATTTGTCAGACACAGGCGAAACTTGGAACGTTTTTGCACTTTCCATGGGCACGTACGACACTGAGTCAATCAGCAATGAGATCTGGTTAAAGAATTCATTGGTGACCAGTATAGTTTTTAAAAGTTACGTACATATGCACGAGAACACAACCAGCTCTGCAATATAAGTCGAAACTCCAGACCACGCATTTGACATTGGACAGTCGCCGCTGAGAACTGTTCTGGGTGTACCTCAAAATATGAATGAAATTGACGAGTTCAAATGAATCACATGGACATGACCTAGGAGGTCTTGATACAGTATCACGCCACACATTGTCAAAATCATCTCGACAATTCAGACCAATATAACCGCGAAGCCATCAGTATCAGCTAATGTTTATTTGATGCAAGCATAGCTGTGCATGGTTACATATTGTTTATGTTCTTCCCAAATACTTCCCCGGGTGATGTGCTCTCAGTTACTCCAATGGCGCCTGAGTATCTTCTATGCAATAATCCCCGATAGACGCGCCTTTGTTCTTCCCTCAGAATGTGTTTGCGTTGGAGACTCTGATACTACAAATGTACGTGAGAGATTGACCTGATATTTAATTTTAAATAAATGACAACCGTGCGCATGATAACTGCACGTGTTGTTAATGCAATTAATCTTGTTTACGAGACTGAAATGAACCCCGACTTTGTTGGGGTGGGTGGGTTGTAGTGGAATTTGGTTATCATTATCTACAGAGTGGTTGCTTTCGGTGTTATTGCCCGGATCGAGTAGATATCAATATTAAGTGTAAAATTTATAGGTGGAATAGAGATCTGAGTAGATATATAAAACAGAATGACACGAGCCCTCCACCCCCACCCCCGTACATGAAAATAACAAAATTTAATAAAAATTCACAAACAATTGATATAATGCATTACATTAGGAAGATACACTCTTTTTTAAATAAATCACTCATCGAATTTCAAAACACAAATATACAAATAACCGGTCTGTTTTTAAATGATAAAATCAGTTCATCATAGAATCGAGCGAACAATCGAAGTAATTGCCTTGAACAAATGCATTACCTGATTATTTCCTGTTGATTCCAAATTCAAAGTGACTATTCAACATTTATATGACTATTTGCCTTTGTCTTTTCCACTTTTCATTTCTCCAAACTCTCTATGATCTCATATGTTTCGGCTCTAGATCTTTGTAGGTAGGGGATATTTTTAGGTACGTGATACACAGAGACTTCCATAGGCAGATACGTGTGTACGTTCGGTGCAGCTTCATCACCTTCCAAAATAAACAAAGAAGCAACTTAAATCATCTATCCTACTGGGAATAGATTATTGCTCCCCATCTCGTTATGTCAGATATCGTTCTATCGGAATGTAAACAGACATCATAAGTTAAGGGGTTAAGCTAAACATTGCAGACCATAAACAAACCTAGGTTAATAGATTAATGTACTTTCTAATGGCTATTTCAACACTGGCTCACATTACGAGGCACATAGCAGTTCTGTTCTCGTCTCAATTACACAAATGAATCAATGAAACGCATTACTTGGCTTAACTACATTAATTCCAGTCAATGCGCACTCAAGTATTTATCATACTTGAAATCATCTAAGGTTGGTGAATTTACAACGATTCTCGTAACTTGTATCAACTTTAGTAAGGCGTGAAATTCTCAGATACATATTTTCCTATAACAATCAACACGACACATTCCAAAAATGCGACAAACTTATATAAATAATATCATTGTACGGATTCAAATAGATGAACTCACACAGTTGTATTCATATAAAAAAATTGATATACGAATCTAAACAAATAAATTCATGCAAATATAAACAAATAAATTCAGACAAATCGTTATATTGGTAACAACGATTACATGAGATTAACGCAAATACAGTGTGCTTCAAGCTTTTATTGGCTTCTCTCCCAGAATTGTGTCAGTCGACTTTGGATAACTATTTTACGAGTGAGTTTCTTCTAAATAAGACCTCGAAGTCGCCTACATTTGTTTCCTCTTTTAGAAAAGCGTAGACTGACTAAACTTTTGCTATTTGACATATTAAAAATAGAATTTTGTGTGGGAATCACGCCCCTTTTCTAGCCTAACGAATCCGAATTAAATAGATCTCCCCTTTAAAAACTAACTATAATCTGGAAAATTTCAAATCTGACAATTCCGATACGACCGAAAGTTAACGTATCTTTCCAGTCTGTCTGACTAAATAAACGAATGCTTAATTAAGATTAATTTCTCTCCTGACACAGCCATTACAAATCCGTGCATTACGGTGATTTAAACATGCACCAATCCCCATAAATCTAATTAATCGTTCAACTGTCAAAATTAATATGCTCTTCTTAGATCGACACAAATTCGCACCCTTACAAAAACATTATGAGTCGTATACAGCTTCACGAGCGTTCATGTGAATCGGTTGAATTATCTGGGAGCGCAAGCGGTTTTCTCAAGTCAAGGTCGACTAGTGACTGGACAGCCTAAAGTAACTACACAACCGCAGTATCATCTGGTTGAATTGCAACAGCACAATACTGACATAATGATAACAAATCGGACAATTTGGACTGCATTACTTCTATCTCGCAAAATGTATTGAAATCAATAATGTGTAAACTATTTGCTGCTCTACCAAATCCTTCACCTCATATAGAAAATGAACAAAATACATTATTTTTTAAGTTCATTTGGGGTTGCAAAACCGAGAGGGTTAAAAGCGATATTGTTATAACTTCGTTTAGGAATGGGGATTAAACATCATTCACTTTCAATTCATTTGTGTGTTATATCAAACTTTCCTGGATGAGGCGCTTTATACTGAATAAAGATGGCTTAGGGCAAAACTGGTTTCTGAACAAATATTTGGAAAAGTTGAAGGTATACTGATATCAAACTTAGGAAAAACCAAATTCAAAGAAAACTTTTCAATGATTAATACTATTTTTGGCGTGATGTTATTAATATTTTATTATCCTGCCTAGCTTGGCACTCACGATTAGGAGGTTAGTGTTAGGACTGGTCAGCCTGGTGTCAGAATAATGTGACTAGGTGGGACATCATGCTACATGTCTGAGGCATGATACCCCAGTGCTAGACATAGCTATAAACTGCTACTTTGCAGACATCGTAGCGAAATGACTACTCTCTCTCTCTCACACACACACACACACACACACACACACATACACACACACACTTTATTCTCAATGAAAAAGTTGACCATCGACTGTTTGGTAAACTTGTTTCAAGATATTTTTTCTTTTGAAACGACATGCAATTTTATATTATACACAAGGTGGAGAATAATAGGTGTTATACTGATTAAACACCTCCTTTTAGACACACAAGTTTTGATGACATTAAACAAATAACACAAACTAATACATTTATACAGAAAGCTGCTCTTATCGTAAAGATGAGTGAAGTGGAAAAGGAATATTAAACGTGTGTGTGTGTGTGTGTGTGTGTGTGTGTGTGTGTGTGTGTGTGTGTGTGTGTGTGTGTGTGTGTGTGTGTGAAACATCATCGAAGACCAGGATGGAAAATAATTTTAGGGCAATGCACCATACATCCAGTAAGAAGGTGATGTAAGGGGAGATGGAAAATAAGGACAACTTATGCTAAAAAAAATGTATCAACGATGGCTCAAAAAAAATATATTCGATTAAGAGTGGGACACGGACGCACCTGTGTAGCAAAATAGCATTCCAAATGTCGAATAGTATGCGTATAAGTCTAGGGTGCCAGACACGCAAGGGCCCATATGACTTAAGGTTCGAGACACATCTCACTATTTTCATCTGTTCAAAGCATTATTAGACGTTCAAGAAAAACTTATAAGCAGCGACAAAAACGCGACATCTCGGCGACAACAATAACAGAATCATGGCGTTGTTAAACAGCGCAGTTATCTCATCAGCGGAAACTGAAGCCTGTTTGGACAAACTTAACGTTGTTACAACAGCATCTCTATGTCTCTAAAACTTTAAAAAAGCAAGATTAAACTGCATGGTGTAAAATTATTTTGCCATGTCAATCCAAAACTAAATATCTGTTAAGAACTCGGTAATGTGATGAATGCATATAGCAGAGAAACACAGAGAAAAAAAAATCAAGCACCTGACTTAAAAGTAATATTTGGGGGACCTTAAGTGTCCAGGAGTTCTATGCTAAATTTCAAAAGTTGTACCCTGGTGTCAAGGGGAATTTAACATGGGGAAATTTAACACGGATGGGACTATAAGGGACTGTGACTGTAAAAAATGGAGGATAGTGACAAGGGATTTGGCCTGTATACGGACAAAGGAAAGTTTAAGATAGGTTGGAACTGTATAGGGACAAGGAAAAATGAACATAGGGACAATGGATTGGGACTATCTAGGGACAAGGGGAATTAAACAATGGAATATCTAGGGACAAGGTGACATTGAACATGGATGGGTCTGTCTAGGGACAATGGGTAAATTGTATATGTCCTCTCATTAGACAAGGACAGTCAAGGACACAGAGACAGATATATGCTAATATAAGCCTGAGATTTATAGACCTGAAATTATGTTGACGGTGTTCATAAATTTGCATAATTGTAGTGATGCCACTGGGCAGTATGACAGGTTCATTGGATCCGTATGGGATGTGATAATACGCTCATGCCCCCACGGGTCTCCTAACTATGGGTAAAATATGTTGATGATAGCATCATTTGGTGGAAGTATTCCTAGAGGAATAGCTCCAAGATGAGCTCAACGAACATGTGCTCAGTTCCAGGGCGTGACACACTAAATCAGTTGATTTCGGCTGCGGTCATCCAGTCTGGAGAGGAATAGGCTCCGCCAGGCTGTATCTTTCCTTTGACACACCACCTGACGACAACTAATAATTATTCATACCAGATGGGTCAAAGTCCATGTCAACAATAACAGTGCACTGAAGAAACTTTGGCGAAATAACAACAGACGAAGGGCATAAGCTATACTTTAGCGGTAGAGGGGGAAAAACACAATCATGGTGTTGAATTTCTTGTCCACAAGGACATAGTGAACAGCATTATGGGTTACTGCCCAGTCTCAAGAAGGCTCATTACCATCTTCCTGAGGGCAACTCCCTTCCGTTATACAGTCCTATGCACCCACATCTAAATATGATGAATAGGAACTGGACAATTTGTACAACCAGATGTCATAAACAACTCACCCAAGAAGGACATTCTCTTTGTACAAGGAGACCAGAATATGAAGGTTGGAATTGACTCACAGACAAACTGGCCAAGCACATGTGGACCCTTTTGCAATGCAGAACAAAATGAAAGAGGACTAAGGCTCTTGGAGTTTGCTGCCTACAACAATATTGTGTTATCCAACACATTCGGACCTCTTAAAACGTCTAGAAGATGGACCTCGCACAGTCCAGATGGACATCACAACCGGATTGACCACATCTTGGTGAAAAACCGAATCTTGCTCAGGACTGAATATCGTCAGAACACAAAGTTTTCAAGGAGCAGATATTAAAAGTAACCGTAATGAATTTATGGCAACGTATGATTAGAAATGCTAACCAACCAAGAATCAGATTTGACCTTGACAAATTGAAAGATCCAAACGTCGCATAAGAAAGTTCAAGATAAATTTGCACCTTTGATAGCCCTGGACAGCCACGACACTGACCTCAAGTCCTTAATAATCACCTTCTAGATCATTTTCAAATATTCTTGAACAAAGAAACATTGGGTCACAACAGATGTTCATGAGTATGCGACAAAAGAATAGAACTAAAAATGGTAAATGAGATCAAGGAGGAGTTATAAAAATATAGAGAAATAAACAACATGAACAGGAAAAACACGAAAAAAGTAAAGGAATGCTGGATAGAAAGACAATACTAAAAAATCGAAGACAGTCTGAGTAGAAATGACAGCAAAATGGAATATCAACTGGTGAAAAGATCTTACATCCCATAAACAATGAAAACCCATCCAAGATAAATCAGGAAAATGCCTCACAGAAGCTCAAGAGATCCTCAAGTAATGGACAAAAAACTGCTCAGAATTGTACAATCATGAGAACCAGGGAGATCCAGCAGTACCAAATTTCCCTCAGGCAGGAGACATTGATCACTACCCCATTCTTCATGGAAAAGTATAAGTTGCAGTTAGGTCATTAAAGAAAGGAAAGTCAGATGAGGTTGACAACATACAAGCAGCTCATTCAAGCAGAAGGTGAAGAAATAGTCACAGTTCTAACAACAATCTACAACAAGATGTGTCAGATAGTAGAATGGCCTACCACATGGACTCAGTCCTTGGTCATCGTGCTCCCCAAGAAAGAAATATACAGCTATACAAAAGCTACAGAACCATCAGTTTAATCAGTCACCTGAACAAAGTTATGCTGAAGATAAATCGCAACAGACTAAAGCGTCAAGCAGAGAGAATTATTGCCGAAGAGCAGGCTGGTTTCCAAGCAGAAAGAGGCACAACAGAACAAATCTTCAATCTTAGACTCCTTTGTGAGCAATACCTTTAATTTGAGCAGAATATATTCCACTCCTTTATATATTTCAAAAAGGCCTTTGATAGGGCATGGCATTCAGCCTTATGGCCTTCCATGAGGAAGAAAAACACCAACTTAAACATGTTGCAGATTGTTGGCCACCTGTATGACAAAACCACCAGTGCTGTCCTCATTAATGGCAGCAGTGGATATTGGTTCGAACAACAGTTGAGGTCAGACAGAGATGTATACTGTCAATTATACGATCTTCAACATTTTCCTGGAAAGGATCAAGGAAGATGCCTTGCATAACCATACGGGCACTGTCAGCATCGGAGGAAGAACAATCACTAAACATCGCTTTGCATATGATATTAATGGTTTAGCAGCAGATGAAAAGAACTGGCTGACCAGCTTGAGTGCCTCGATACAACATCCACGGAATTAGGTATGGAGATCAGCACCGAAACAAACCAAACTGATGACAATCAACACCAACGACAGTAGTGCAAACATAAAGGTCAGTGGACAGAAGCTGGATAGATTTACAATCTTAAAGTACTTGGGATTAATTATCACAGATGAAGGCTCCAAACCAGAACTGCTTTGCAGAATTACACAGACGACATCGGCGATAACAAGGTTGAGGTCAACATGGAAAGATATCAACATTGTTTTTGGTTCCAAAAAAAGACTGATAATATCAATTGTTATGTCTATCTTTCTGTATTCTTATGAAACATGGACGCTGACATCCAATCTACAAAGAAGAATTCAAACCTTCGAAATGAGATGCTACTGCAAGATTTTGGGCATCTCATTCACCATGTCAGCAACCAAGAAGTCTACAAAAGGATCCAACGAGCCATCGTTTCCTATGACGATCTCTTGACCATTATAAAAAGTGTAAACTGATGTAGTACGGTCATGTCTCAAGATTATCTGGACTGGCAAAAATAATCTTGCAAGGCACAGAACGAGTGTACAGAAGAAGAAGCAGGAAGAAAAAGAGGTGGGAAGACAACATTAAGGAGTGGACAAGCATAGAATTTGGAAACACCCTAAGGGCAGTAGAGAACAGGGAAATATGGAGAGAATAGGCTGTTAAGTCTACTATGGTGATCCAATGACCTCTTGGGATAAGGGAATGACGATGATGATGAATGATGCTATATATAGCTATAATCAAGGAAAAGGCCAGTGTCAAAAATGGGTGTGACTAAAATTATCGCGAAAATTACTGAATTGTCTCAGAATTACACGGAGACTAAACATATCCATGAACATTACATAACATTGCTTTAAACTAAAATGCATAAATCTAGTACCTTTTTATAGTTCTTAACTTGTGTGAAGATTGTGGATAAACTCTGATATATCTATTTATAGCTACAACATGTGTAAAGTCCGATTGGAGAAACCAAATTCTATATTTATTGTCTAAAGACTTTTAGCCTCAGTGACGAAAGTATGCTAGACACTAGGGGAATATTTGCAAGTGGCTGACCTGAATAGAAGCTACGGTACGTATGTGTGTAGGTAGGTGAAATGAATTGAATATGAATAAAGGGAGTTTTATAGGGACAAACAAATACCAGTACACACATACACACATAAACACACACACACCACACGTACTCGTACACATATGCACACAAACACAAACACGAACGTACTCGTGCATATAAAACACATTCATGCACACAATTTTCTGTTGAAGGATAACCTTTTTATTAAAAAAAGAAACAACCACACACGTACAAACAAAATACACACACACACAAACGCGTGCATACAAAAATACATACACACAGAAACAGGGACTGGGACTGTGTAGCGTCAAGGGAAATGGAACAAGGGTGACGTCACGGTACCGGATATTGGCAACAATGTTGCAAGAGACTGTCTTCAGGCAAAACATGGAGAGCGGAAAAAATCTATAACGGATTTGGGGGTGGGGGCGGAACATATAACTTAATAGATATTGACTCACCTACCAAGTAATCCATACTGATGAAAGGGCTAACCTAAAATAAATTTTATACAAAACACAATCATAATAACATAATCCACGTTATTTACTATCAAGACATTAAAGAGAAGGAATTTATTGAAGCTACAAAACACACCATTACCAACAATCACCTCAGCAAAAGAGTAGGTGGTCGTAGTCACACTACTCCACATTTACACAAAACAACCACATTGAGCAGGGATAACGGTCTTTTATTAAGGGAAAGAAACAAGTATATAAACACGTACAAACGTATGCGCACACATAAACAAAATACACACACGAACGCGTGCATACAAAACATGCACTCACACACACACTTTTTGTTAATCAATAAGCATTTTGTTAAGGTAAAGAAACAAACACAAAAACATAAACATACACGCACACAAAAATAAAATCCACACAAACAAATTATACACATACACTCAAACGAACGTGTGCATACAAAGAACACACATACACACTATGTTTGTGTTTAGGGATAAGTGTTCTTTGTTAAGGAAAAACAAACATGCATACAAACACAAACGTACGCGTATTTAGGGATATATGATTATGTACTTTACAGATTAAAGTTGTTGTATAGCTTTAATGTCTCTACGATGTCCCTAAATGTGTCTTTATAATGGACCTTTTCTACGTCCCTTTCGTGTGTCAGTATTTTTGTTTGCATAGTGTCGCTAATGTGTCGGTAAGTAAGACGAAGAGATCAGTTCCAGAGGCTACGAGATTTAACTGAACCGCGCACGAGATTTTATAGTTATTTATAGAAGGATTATTTATAAATTTTATTATTTAACTATATTTTATATCCACTGGATTTACAAGTCTTATTATGTACATATTTATATGTCCCTATTTTTTTATTTCATGGTCAATTTTATTCAGAGACTAAGTGGCTGGCCTGAATACTCGCTACTGTAGGTAGGTAAAATAAATTTGATAGGTACAAAGTGAGTTGTGTGGGGACAACCAAAGACCAACACACGAACGCACACACGCACGCTCTAAATGTTATGTGTTAGCTTCGAATCACAAAATAGACTATCCCTTACACCACAAAAAATACTATCCATCACTTTAATTATACAATTTAACACCCCTTAACACATTATCACATAATTCGTTTTTGTCTCAGAATGTAAACGAAGAAGACGAAATCTCACAAAAAATACTATTCATTAAACCACAAAATTATTATCCATCATATCGCTATACTATGAAACATACCATACTATCCCAAATGTCTTGTGTTCACTTAGAATGTAAGAGAGAAGATGAAACCTCACAAAATATTTATCCCTTACAGCATGAAATACTATCCATTACACCCACGACACCATTCAATAAATCATACTCACTATCCAAACGCCGAGTTAGCTTATAATGTAAGAGGCGACTAAATCTCACAAAATATACTATTTCTTACACTACCAAAAGTACTGTACGGAAAAAAAAAAGTTAGTGTCTATAGTCACAACTTGTAATAAATTCCTATGGACAAACCCAGTTTATACTAATAGTCTCAACGTTTATGAACATCCTGTTTGAAAACCCTAATATATATTTATTGCTACAACCTGTTTAAATTTCTATGGAGAAAACCCAAGTCTATATTTACAGCCTCAACATTTTTCGTTTCATTGACGACACTGTACTGGACACTAGGGGAGAAATGGAAACAGTGGTGCTAGAGGCTGACTTGAATGCGCGCTACTCTAGATATTCAAATGAATTTGATAGAGACAAAGTGAGTTTTATAGGAACAAAGACCAACACACACACACACACACACATATATATATATATATATATATATATATATATATATATATATATATATATATATATATATATATATATATATATATATATATATATATATATATATACACACATTTAAACGTCCTGTGTGAGCTTAAAATGCAAATGATAAGATGAGATTTTCACAAAATAAACTATCCCTTGTACAACAAAAATACTATCCATTATATCCACTATATTATCATTATATATTATATCATACTCACTATCCAAATAAACTCTTGTAGCTTAAAATGCAAGAGAAGGAGATACACTCTCACTATCCCTTACATTACAAAAAAAATATTCATCACACCATCTGCATCATTAATCACCCCACACGCAAGTCGAACTGATAGCTCCAATCTGTGAGTGATTCTGAAGACGACATAAGTGAGCCTGTTTAAATGTTCTCCACTTCTATCACAAAACCATGTGAACCTTGATTCAGACCAAAAGAAATTCGTTCGTCCCCCTATAATAAATGTCACATTTGATTGACCCAAAAACGCACTTTACAGAAAATTGAAATCGAAAGTTTGCAGCTACACTGTTTCATGTAAAAAGTTCAAGTAGTGTGTAAAACTTTGTCAAATTAAAGTTTGTAATCAAAATGAAACGATGACACCTTTTGATGGAGACCGCAGACATAAACCGACATCAGCGGTCCATGTCACACAATACTTTCCAAATTTTTAGTAGAAATTTATACTAGCGATATTGAAGAAGATATGATTACCTCATATTTAACAACGTGTACATCCACCACAGAGAGAGACTGAGAGGTTGAGAGAGAGAGAGAAAAAAAACTGTGGCAAATCTAATAGAATGACAGAATCAGACCAGTGAAGACAGAAATTCGTTTGGTGCCTCATAACGACTGCGTTTTACAGCCTTGTAGCCCAAATGTGACTTGCAGAAAAAAGACTGAGAACGATGACATGCACATAAATGGAAAAAATGAATGATCTAAGTCAATAGTTACTAAGTCTTTTGTATGTATTGTTCATTTGAAATTTTGGTACAAACAAATGCTAACACACATAAACAAACACTGTGGTAAATTGGTGGCGTTCAAAACACACCAACCTCTTCCACTACGGTTCGCTGCTAGGGAATGACCTCCTGCGGTGTAATAAACCCACTGTGGATGGATTGAAAGAAGAATGCAGATCTCTGAACAAGTATATTGAAGAAATAAAACAACGAGCCCCGTTTCAATGAACAAATATATAATTTAATCAATTCAGCAACAGAATTTCAAATGGAAGTAATCAATTTCTTTGCTACATACGAAGAAAATGTAATATTATGTACTCAATAAAATCATTACAAATTTTCACTTTACTATCACTTCTCAGTGATAGAATGAATAAAGTTTCATCATAACCTACGAGTTGTGACCTTTGCGTTCAACGCTGAACGACATCATTACTTATCTTATCCTGACATCGAATTTTCCGTTCCTTTCTCCACCAAGCTTTGTAAAATCTTATTGACCTGGACCATTGACAGTCGACACTTAAATGATTTGACGATCGTCTCTAGACCTTGACTTCGGATGGGGATTCTTCTGATGAATTATGCCGTAAGGCAGCAAACAACTTTGCCTGAGACGTTTATTTAAACAAATAAAGGTTCCTGCAGAGGCTGAGAAAAAAAAAACTAACTCTAACTTTTCTATTTCCTCACGATTATGTATTTAATCGTATAATAAAATCTTTGGTTAGCTTTCTTTGTTGACGTATTTTTATGATTTTGTAAGGCCATTTTGTTTACTTGTAAAGCTACTCAATTGTTGTCCTTCACCCTCTCTGCTGCTTTGAATTAAACAGCCATTATAAATATTATTAATATTGAGTATTGGAGAACCACACTAAGCTAAATTAGCTCGAGAACTACTAGAGGCAATTAAAAATGATCAACCTGTTCGTGATTCTATTAAGCAACAACTACAATCGATTCAGGAATCTCAAGTTGAATTTGAGGAGGATACAAATCAATTATTTAAACCTATCACTGAGACCACTAAAGGTATTCAACCTGTGTTAGAAAAAAACAGCTGAAACAACTGAAAAATAGTAAAAAGTACTAAGAAAACAAAAAAGATTTTGAAGAACTTCCAGAAGAAATAGCTGCTGCGATGCCAATCCCGAAAATACCCGAGGATACAGACCAGGCAGAAGGTGATACTCAACAAGTAACAGGACAAACGCGAGGTTGGGTTAATATAAATGATAAATTTACAGAAGATGACATTAATGATATCAGACAGATCAAAAATGTAAAACAATTAGCTGCTAGTGCTGTGAGAAGTTATAATAATCGAGAACAATATTTAAAACCTAAATATGCTGATGATGCTCTAGGTCGCGAAGATTTGTATCAATGGATATTTCGCATACACTATGACGTTAATCAAGCTCGAAACGACGATCCAAGATCTATTGAGTATACTCATGAAACATATATATATATATATATATATATATATATATATATATATATATATATATATATATATATATATATATATATATATATTGCCTTCATGCAATTACCGCCAGAACAACAACAGCAACTGATAAAACAAGAAGAACATCAAAAAGAACCAAAACCATTTCAATCACAATCATCATCAACACCACCACGATCACAACGACTACAACAAGAGCTACAACAACTAGAACAATAACGACAAGAAAGAATTAAATGATTGCAATCATCGCAAAAACCAGTTAGAACAGCAGAAGAAGAATTTCAAGATGCTCCTGGTGCAACTGGAAGTGGTCTAGGAAGTGGTCTTATTACTTGTCCCAATAATATCCTTGCTGATGTTGAACGACTAGAAATTCTGATTGGAGGAAAACGAGCTGGTAATAATTCCCCAGAAATTGTTAATGAAGCAACATATATTTGTAAAAGATTATTTAGTGGAGGTATTATGGATATTAATGTGCATCAGTCTCTCATTAATGAAATTGCTGATGATTATTATAGTGACTAAGTCACAGTGATTCGATACAATTAGTGATAATGTCAATTAATAATAAAATGATTGTGCATAGTGATCAACGTAGACCTACCATGGTTAGGGTAATAAACTCTCGATTACCAGTATACAAAGCAACCTACGGAGATGGACTAGGTGATATTGTTCAGGGTCTGTTTAGAAGAATAGTCCCAAAAGCAGTTTAGAAGAATAGTCCCAAAAGCAATACCATTTGAAAAGCAGCTGGGTATGAAAGATATTGATGCTGTTCGTGAAAAGGGTATAGACGCTGCTGGTAAACTTGCTAGCAAAGCATTCTCAGCGATCAAAAATAGACTAACGCGATTAGTACGCAAACCACAACCCGTCCGACCTCAACCAGTGAAATTGCCCAGCACTGAAGTGATGCCCGCAAGTGTAAGTAAAATAATAAATCAAGCCGCTAATCAAAAACTAGCGGAGTTAGTTGATGTCCCAGTATCGGAAAAAGAAAAAAATATAACCGCTAGTCTGATAGCAGGAAGTGGTCTCACTTCCCAAAGTGGTCTTCGTGTTAGACGAAGATGATAATAATAATAAAGATGTTCAAGCGTATAAGTGATCCTGCATTTGACATGGACGCATCAGTTCTCAAAGATGAGTCTGTGCGCGATTATCAGCATTATTCTTATGACGCACGAATACGAAGATCAACGTGGACGAATTGAACAACAGGTTCAGGATACAAGTAGATATTTCTTACCCGCTGAAGCATTTACTGAAGTCGAAGGTGAAATTTTAAATGATGTTAATCCTGAAGCACCAGCACCATATGCAGACGATGTTAGTGTTGGTTTTGTTAATAATGGTATTATGACGTTGTTTGATAGCGCTAGCGAACATGATTGACGGAAAAAATATTGAATCAATTCAAAAAGACGACGACGTTGCTACAACAATACATGGTCTTGCAAGATACAGTGATGATTACTCAAGATCAGCTGATCCATCAATGATGTTTGTAAAAGACACCTCTAATTCTCCAGAATACCAACAATATGAAATAGGACGACCAAGAAATTTTGCCAGAAACGCCGATGCGGATGTGGAGAGAATGATTATTAATGTAGATCCAAATTTCAACTTAGGATTTAAATCACGTCCAGCGATGTTAAAAGGAAATAGGTGAGCATTTTCATGTGCAATTCCACTGTCACATATCCTTGGATTCTGCAGACATGTACGAAAGGTTATATTCGGAGCTAACCATACAGTTGTACTCGTACGAAAAGTACGGACGATGATGCAATATGGAGACCCGCTGATGATCCTGGTATTGTAGTACTAACAAAACTTTCCCTGTGGATGTCAGTGATGTCCCCCTCGATATCTGAAGAACAACAGTTATTTCTTTTATGGATCAAGGTGGTAAATCAGCGTTATCATGGTTAACAATGACCACAGATGCTATCCAGAGTAATATTAACGGTTTATTTATATGGCAGATAGCCTCTCAGCAACGTGTTCCTGCACCGCGACACATATTTATTGCATTTCAAGATACTGCACGAGTAAATGATCAAACGCGTAGTATCATGGTATTTGAAAATCTCACTGTTTCTGAGGTTTTATTAAGAATAAATGGACATCAAGAAGAATCCGAGAATATTTTGTTAAATTTCGATCAAAATCATGTAGCACGTATGTATAATCGTCTTATGTCGTTTATTGGCCGTGATCAAAATGTTCATACTGGATTACAAATATCACAACTAGATTTTACAACAATTATTACTTTTCACTAGAACATTCAGATTTAACCAGACAATCAGTAGTTGATGTACATTTTCGAGCTCGTGTTAATAGAGATGATGGAGCAATTCCTAATTACAGAGCAATTGCTGTTATACTCACCGATAAATCAATGTTACTCGAAGGTGCTGGTGGACGAATGAGAGTCATTGATGCTTCAGTAGAGAATATGAAATTAGATCGCGCATAATATTAATAATGTCATATAATCACGCTAATGAAGCAAAAAAGTCAAATAAAGGCGTCAAACTTAGTCTTTCTGCTGGCGCCATAAAAGATACTTTTAAAACGGGTGATATATTTCTCCTTCTCGCAGCTATACCAGCATTAATAGCCGCTTAAGCCCCTGCTGTTGCGAAAGCTGCTGCGTTAAACTCTGTTGGAACCGCTATGGAATGGCGTTAAAGAAAGCAACTGGACAAGGAATCAAAAAAAAGAAAAGGTCTCAGATTACCAGGAACCCCGCCTTCATGTTACGGAAAAGGTCTAAGACTATGAACAGTTCGATGATAGTTCCACTATCAAACTTTGAATTACCCGATGATGCTAAAAAAAACTAAATATAAAAAATTTCAAAAGTGTTTTTTATGCGCGATCAATTACCAAAACAACCTAACAAAAATGAAACTGATATTATTAATCTCGATAAAAACTCTGGACCTGGCACGCATTGTGGTAGCATATGCAATTGATCAACGTGGATTTATCTATTTTGATTCATACGGATTAGCGCCACCAAAAGAATTTCTTCATTATGTCAGTAATAATACTGCTCCATTCTGGTATTCAACGCTACCAACACAAACATCAATTGATCCACCAATATGTGGTCATGAAGTACTTAATGTGCTTGATGCTGTATCCATGACACCGCCAGGAAAGCCACCTCATAAATTCGTGCATGAATATACCACACTTTCACATCTGAACAGACATCAGTAAATATAATGGTAGATATTTGTGGAAGATCTACTCGTGGTAAAGCTCAGCAGCAACGTGATTTATCTAAATATGCAACCCTCGATCAACTAAGAAATGAGTTTGATCATTTATTAAATATTACAAGTGTGGATCAAAATGAAGTAGTTGTTTTTCAGGACAAACAAGGACGATTAAAGACAAGCAATATACAACTACCAGACGTACTTATACGAATTCCTACTGCAGTTGCTGATAATATCGTAACTTTTACTCATCAGTGTAAAATACAGGATTCCGGTAAGTCAGTTAACGATTATATCAGGACGACTGGCGGTATATTCAGTGGAAACGTTATTATAAACAAAAATAATTACAGATCTTTGATACCCAACTACAGATAGTGATGCTGCTACAAAAAAATATGTTAACGATAAGGAAATTCCAATAACGACTTCGTTAACGACAATCACTGATGGAGTTGCTGAATTTAGAACTGATTTTTCTAATCACATACAAACGTTTCTAAATTTTCGCAAAAACATAAACAAAAATAATAACGAACTTTTTGGAAGTCCACCAAATGTTGATATAAAACTTACTGATATTAACACAAAACTCAACGGTATTATTAGAGGAATTCCGGATATTGTTCAAAAACAAACCTGATTAAAATTCCTCACAAACAGATCATAAACATCGTGTACGTCGTCGGATCAGACGCAGCTACATGGACACAAGGAAATAAAAGCATCAAACACACAGCGGAATAATCGGAGAGAACTATCTCCTCCTCTAATTACTGGTAGTGTCTGGAATTTATAACTAAAGCTCCCATTTTAATTACTTAATTAAATGACAACGTCATAAATATAATGAATCCAATGACAGAGTCACTCATTGGCGTTCAATGTCACAGATAAAATCAGGCGTGTAAGTGTCAGACTGAACTAAAAAATATGATCGACGAATACACGTTGAAAGTAAAAAAATATCGTAGACGCATGGTTGTTATCGATGTAGTAGTTTACTCGGTTTCTGCCGTTGTTGCTGGAGCTGGATTATTATTATCAACGTTAACTATGACTGCTCCTGAGGTTTAATCGATTGTCGTTTCTACAACAACGTGTGCAGGTATTCTCAGATTTATCGCTAAAAAATATCTACCTGCACGAGCGATAAATAACGTGAATACATGATGAAATTACACACAGCAACACACGCCTATACTAAATTATGCACGCATCTTTCCTTGTACCTCGGTGATGGTAAAATATCTGATGAGGAGTTCGTTACAATAATGAAAACTTACGATGAAGCATTTGTAACAGAAAATAATGCATTCTCTATTGACAATAATTGAAAGATAGAGAATTAAATAATAAAGATAACAATAATGGCTGATTCTTTGACATCGTCAAGGGAATTATTGAAAAAGATCGTCATTAATACAACTCCTTCAAAAACTACTATGATAACAGTAAGTTCGACCAGTCCTGAATTTAGCGTTAACTTTCCAACTGCAATTTCAGCAAAAGAAATTGCATTGGCTCAACTGCGCGTTTACATTAGCTGGCCAAATATCAGATCAAAACCATTCGGTGGATTACCGGCAAATAATTCACTGGTATTTGCAAATAAGAATAAGCCGGATCGAACACCTGATTGGCAAGTTGTTGGAATTTCAACGGGCAGTTATCAAATAGAGGAGATTAATGACGAGTTCCAACGCAGAATAAAATCTACAACCAGAAAATAATCAAATATAGCTATTACATTTTACGAACCATTACTTTCAGCGGTAATTGAAGTAAATTCCCCTGATTACCTCGTAGATATCTATCAGAATTTGATTAGATCAGATTTAGGATGGCCTGATGTTGCACCTGTTTATAAAGGTCCACCAGAACCAACTAAAAATGAGTTTAAAATGAGTGAAGAAAAATTCATTATAGACCCAGAATATCGAAAAAATCCATGGTATTATATAAAATTTTAATTTGAGCCAAACAATAATAATCATTACTTTACCGATTTTGACAGTAAAAGGATCCCACAGATAACTAGATCAGTATTTAATTTTATCAAAGATCCCAAGACGCAACATACTAAAGATATTGCTGATGAAGAATTTTTTTATCAAATGTTTACTCTCAAGACTGAATATGATAAATCATTTATTGATTTAAGAAATTTACTTACTTCATGAACATAATGTAAAGCAGCAAATAATCGAGTAAATAAAACACTTAAATGAGATATTATTCGATTTATACATCGCCAATCGAAGTATTATAAACTCTGCAAATGATTTTAGTAGAGATACTTACACACGTCCAGATTATAGGCAATTATTTCTTGATCTTTATAAAATAAGAAAATGATCTACAAAGATTTATTATACCAGTTCTAAATAATACTAATATGAAGAAATCATTAAATGATCTTATTGAAGAATATTATCCGGGAGTAATTCAATCGTGGAGAAAATAAGCCTCACAAACGTCTATACTAAAACATAACAACAACGCGTTTGGTGCCGGCCGACATATATCGCCAGGCATTGTAAACATAACAACCACAATCGCTGTCAATCTCGTTTGCGACATTGTGGATGGAAGTTTTCAAAAAGATCCTTCAAAGTCTAGCCAGGCACAGCAAGGGTACATACTATACACATTTTCACCGCGCGACCCCCCGGGTTATCAAATTGTATAATGACCTATAAACCCCGTATACTTGCGCGTTCATAACCCGTTATTATCCGGAATACACTTTAAACTTACAGACCAAAATAATCACATCTTGGACACAATAAATGAAATTATAAATATAAATCTGTAAGTGAGAGCCTAATACGTTTCATGTCACAACGCGAAACAAAACAAATATCTTTGGTACTTGTCTATGGTACCAGATACATATTGGTTGGTCCGTATACAACACAGTTACAAAAATATACTTAGGTATAAAAAATATACTTAGGTATAAATATGCATTAGTTTTCCCATGGTTTTGGTTTAGCAATTATAACAGTAAATGGCCCCTCATTATCATTTTCATTATCACTTTCACTATTACTTTCATTTTCCAATTTTTCACAATGTTCCATAACTGTTTTATACGACAAATTATAATCGTTTTCTTTTCGAATTCATGAGATAATTCTAACTTGATTTTGTTAATAGCGTTTGAGAGAGGTACAAACAATTTTACCTGATTATCAGTGACTGTTGCTAGTGACTTTAACATTCCACTTTGCATTTCCTTTAAAAATTTGTCATCTGATGAAAGCGTAAATCTGTTTTGGTTTTTCAGTTGTTGTAATGAGTCAAAATCTCATAGAATCTTTTCAGCATTAAGATTGTCAGACACATCATCGATACCGTTATGTTGTAATTTTCTAATAGCAGAAACAATAACATTTATATTTTCAGTATTCATTATATATATATATATATATATATATATATATATATATATATATATATATATATATATATATAGATAGATAGATAGATAGATAGATAGATAGATAGATAGATAGATAGATAGATAGATAGATAGATAGATAGATAGATAGATAGATAGATAGATAGATAGATAGATAGATAGATAGATAGATAGATAGATAGATAGATAGATAGATAGATATAATGCGAAAATTAGCAAAAAAGACCAGCATTCGGTGACACCCCAAGAACGAAATTTCTAACTATAAGACGAATTATCATATATCATCGAGATATGGATCAGTGTATCAAAATAAAAACAGCAGCGATGCCGATAAGATCCCCTCCCGCCCACTTTGCCCCCATTCCCACTTTATCAAAGTGTATGGGATAAATTCGAACAAAAATACAACATGGCCACATTACCCTGCCCACTTTATCCTACCCTGTCCACTTTACTCTGCCCACTTTTCCTTCCATTTTCCCTTCTCCCTCACCCCTACTCCCCACCCCTTTTTGTCTTTCACATGTTACAAACTTTTACAGGCTTTTACAGGTTTTGAACTCACGATCGCTGGTTTTGTAGATCCGCACGTTACCTACTGAGTTATACCATGATGAAGCGGATAGGATAAATTATTTAATATATACTTAACAAAAACACAATGTGCCCATTTTACACGCCCACTTTACACGTCCACACGCCCACTTTACACGCCCACTTTTTATTTTAAAGATGATGGTTTTCTATTTTAACAATGGTATGGCATGGCTTTGTAGTATCTGTTAAGACAATAGAACACTATCATTTTTTCGATCTTTATTACACTCTTATACGTGAAGTGCACTAAACATAAAGATATTGTCTACATCTGTGTAAATAGCACTGTTTATTATACAAAACCTATTTCTATTTGGCACTGTTTAATATGTATACAGAGTATGTTTTAATAGACGCTAAATTTCTTTGTAAAATGCAGATATGTCTGTAAAATGTATATTTGTCTGCTGGCTATATGGTGAATGTCGATAATAACTACATCAATGATGTCGGAAGTGTTGGAATTCATAATGTGTTACTGGTGCATCATTTTGCCATTTTATAAGCGCATTATATAATAATTAATAGCATCCACTTTGTAAATCCTGTACGCGGATTTTATGTATAAACAAAGAATTCAGTACGGGAATTTTATATAAACAATGAGTAAGGTATTATTTTATCAATAAAAAATGAGTTGCCGAATTAGCATTAAACAAGCCACTGGTAGGTTTGTAAAATGTTACTATAAAATCAATTATATGTGTATATAGTGAAGTGTGAACAACGATTTTTGATAAGTTTGCTCGTTTTCGTTGGGTGAAAAACCCAAGGGTATAAACGGGAATTCGCATTAAGTTTTAAATTTGTTTGTCAAATACTGGCTTTTTCATTTCTTTTGCTTGTATTGTGTAGATTTTGATGAGCAAATTATGATAAAAACAACCCCAAAAATATAGTATTTGGTCAACAAATTTAAAACTTAATGTTAATTCCTGGTAACCTTCCTGGGGTTTTCACCCAACGAAAACGAATGAGTAAACTCAACAAAAAACGATAAAATCTACTAAAATGCCTTAAAATAGCGTAAAAAACAACAAATTTGATAAAAATCGAACAAAATAAAACTTTATAAAAAATTAATTAAATCTGATTAAGTAGAGAATTGTTTCATGATATCGAATGCAGTTTATATATCTTTGTGGAGAACCATCATATAATATTTCCTGAATGATATGTGCAGATTGCAAACTAAATAATAACAATAACTACAATACTGAAAAGTTTTCTCCTTGCCTAGGTCTCGCTTAATTATCTCAGTACCTGAACATGATATTTTGTCCAAATATTAAGGAATAACTAGATCTAATAACAGCTGAACGTTTCACTGAGGTGGGAGGCGCTATGTTAAAATATTTGCTAGCGGAATAAATTGACTTGAACATAATTTCTTCTTCTCCAGATTCTTTATTCACGGACGTAATAGCTTTTGCAAATCGTACGCCGCTAGTTTTTCCAAATTTGCAGTTTTCACTTAGCGTAATATTACGCAAATTTTGAAGTGAGTTGTCAAGTTTATATGGTCAACTACATACCCGTCTTTGATCGGTCCCAAAAAAATACTCGATCACAAATCTATGTGATATACAATATATATTTCCTTTTGTATTAAACCTAAGATAACCAGCCTTGTTAACACTACCTACTGGTTTTTTCTATCTGCATTTCCTCGTAATGATTCCATTACGATTCGCTTCACAATTCGTTATGACTGGATGAGGCACAAACTCATTTTGCTCCATTTTTATAATATATACCATTTGTTTAAATGATTCTTTTGAAAATCTAGCTAGATAATCTTCTTCCCGTTTTATAATAGATTCAGAGTTATATTTTTTTATTGTAATATATTTTTAACTCCCTGTATGTTTTACCACCACATTGCGCACAAACGTTAGTCTTTCCTTGCACACCAACACCACGCCGTATACACGGTGTAGGTCCTAGACTCCCATTTCTAACGCATTGCATGTAATAACTACAGAAGTCGTTTACACATTTTTTGTTACACGGAGACGTGTGACCAATTTTAAGCCAGCGGCAATTGTGATTTGGTCGAATCATATATAAATGATTAATACTTCAATTTAGATACATATTTGCCTTAGCTATAATATGCAGTAATTATTCGCAATTGAGCCTACCGCATCTAGATTTGATCTTGACAGGCTACACAAATTTAGTTTCTCGATGAAAGATCTAGCTTTAATAAATGCGGATACAACTAACCGCATTAGAGAAGCCAAGAAGGAGTTACGATGGTGCAGTTTATGTGTGGTCCACATTCAGGATTGGAAATGATATATATGTTATGAATAACAAACGAGCAAGAGAAATCATTGACTACCTCGATGTTCGGAAATATATTATTTTAGTAAAATTTATTGTAAATACAGATGGTGATATCTGGATCATCCGAGACAAACGCGAATCAGTCCAGAAATCAGGAAATAATATTATCCTTGGTAATAATTCTAAACCAGGAATACTCATTGGAATAGACAAGCCGCATTATGAGCGATCTTATCAAGTATTTGCTGTTGTGTATGCGCTCTATCCGTTAAATGATAACCCTGATTTAAAGGATCTCAAGATAATGAAAATGTCGAGAATAAACTGTGTAGCAGAGCGAATTGTAGAACACTTCACAAACGCAATTCAGGGAAACGGTTTAACAGATTCAAGGCGCAAAAAATAAATATGTGGGCTTTAAAAGTTAAAGACAATGGAGCGTCTATCAGCGACGTTGCTGAGCTAGAAAAGTTATTAAGATTGTCAATAATAGTGAAGACGTTGACAGGAGAGATTTTGCACAAAACAAAATATAAGTCTAGAGGAGCTCAAATAAATATTATTGATCATAACGCGCATGCACGGACTGATGCTGCAACTGTATTTCCACGAGAAAGAAGGGTTAAATTTTAACACGATGATGTATTCGATGCTATCAGTGATATTAGTAAATATGATCCTGTTTCAGTGTGGTTATTTCAGAGTTCTGAATATGATTATTATGATCAGTTTGTACGGTCTAACGGTGATATTTATCGTACATAGTCTCTTTATAAAAAAATGGAAAACCTTGTGCTGAAATATACTTCTGACGAAGTCAAAGTTAGACAATTACTAAGTAATTGTTTTACCGTACCATCGGTTGCTGCTCATTTCACTCATGAGAAAAACTCGTGGAAACCGACACGATCAGAATTTGTTAAAGTTGTCGTGAAAAATTGTATAGAATACAGACACGGTGGATTGTGGAATAATAAATATAATTACAATGACGTTATCTCAGTTGATATGGTAGCGTGTTATCCTGGGAGTTTTCTTGAATATGGAGAGTGCTCTGAATACTTTAATAGATTTTGACATCCTACACATGATATGACCATAGTTGCGATAAATGGATCCTTACCAGATTTTGATTTAACAGGAATTGCTTATGTAGAGTCGTTTGAGTTTAGAGAAGGTCTCCATATGATTGTTTATGCGTGGTTTGGAAAACATTTCACTGAAAAATGTTGGGCTCCAATAGTTCTGCTAAGATATATGCTCGATCCATGGAGTTTTAATATCGATGAAAGTATCTGAAGCTAATAAATCATATCACGTGCAAAAGCAAGTTTGGTTACCAGAACCTGCTAAACACGATAATAAATTTGCAAAAGATCTCGGCAGAAAAATAATCGGTAAGTTTACACAAGGCGAATCACATGATCATAACGAACTTGTACAAGATTGATCATGGATGATGCTGAACTCGACTTTATAATCGCTGATACGATGGAAAAAAACACATTTATAAGTCGCTTTAATGCTTATTTATCAGACAAAACAAAACTAGGTACCATTGTGAGCTATACCGATGTCGAGTCACCGCAGTTTACGCATCTAGGATCTTCGATGCTAGCTTATGTTTCGATAAATATATTATCGATGATAAACAGATTTTCTCGTTACGCTGTTAGAGTTGCGACAGATTCATTTTATATACACAAAAAATATAAAGATTAATTAAATCTCGGTAATGGTGAATGGGGAACGTGGAGGATAAAACAAGAAAATATACTTAGTTTTTGTGAATCTGCCGATGTTGAAATTGAGGAAACATATTACAGAAATAATGAAGTATCAAAATGATCTGCGCCATCCGTGTATGATCCTGTATCTAGACATAAGACCGTTTATCTTAATGGCTGTGGAGGTTCAGGTAAAACAACAAGCGCGATTAACTTATTCATGAGTTTAGATATGATTGTCTTAACACCAATGCACAAACTTACCAGGAAAATATAGCAACGAAATGTAAAGTCGTGTACATATCATAGTTTCTTTAGATGGTGCGGAGATACATGGACCCCATCACGAATGGGTAAAAAATATACCTAAAATTATCATATCTGACGAGATATGCACGGTGCCTCTGGAGGTATTACAAATATTTCTTGATTGGTTGTTACTAAAGAAGACTGCTGTGATTATGTGTGGCGCTCATGGTCAACCACCACCCTTTGTTGGACAGTCTCCACATGAGTGGCTAAAGAACAATGTAGATAATTATGAAGAAATATTTAATGATCATAGAGCTGTTGATGAGTCGCTGAAAGAATTTAAAAGATTAATACGACTACAACCAGATAAAATACAGTGTGAAGTAATGCGTGAGATAATTCCAGAAACATCCATGAATGATATTTGAACCCTATGGAAACCTGCTGATTTGATAGTTGCCAGTAGAAAAATAGTTCGTGACGAACTACAAAAGAAAATGTATGCGTTACACAAGGAAAAATTCTCAAAATTACCTATACCGTTGTGTTATCGCCCTACTGATACTAGACAACAAAATGTTGATGTTGAGATTCCTAGTGCAGATACTGAAAGTGTTCCAATGCAAAATCTAGTGTTAAATGATATTGTCCTTGTCGCTGTTGATGTTGTCGAGAGCGCGTTAAACATGGATGGACGTTAAGGTACTCTATAAGGATTCATTCGTCGCAGGAATTAACTATCACTGATACTAAAGTTTGAATTGTCGATGATCATATTGAGTGTTCAAATTTAGTTTATCTCGCAGTATCTCGAGTTAGAATAATATCTCAACTAAAACGGGTTATCATGGATTGCGTAATAACCGAAGAAATCACTAATAATGTCGATTTCAATAAAAAAAATTATTCAGCTATAAGCAGTGTGACACAAAAATAATCGCGAGTTTGATATAGATGTGGATATTATTATGATGTTAAAACAACGACAAAATAACCATTGCGCAAATTGCAACACAATAATGTTGTGATAGTATTCGAGCAATAACCCAAAACAATCTACCGTTGATAGAATTAATAGTAGTCTTGGTCACACGCGCGAAAATGTGATGTTGACCTATTTGGAGTGTAATAGACGTCGAGGATCTGCAAGTTTATAAAAGTGTACTCGGTGGTAATTGCGTATCCTCAGAAATTATTTGTAATTGTTCACGTACAAATCCACATTAAGGAGCAGTTAAATCTAATCTGTAGATTGCAGGTCTACCTGTGGACCTTACCAAGCTGGATATTTTGTGTGTGGTCACACTCCAAATAGGATCAGTTGCCCTTTTTCTGCCACCTTCGAGTTCGCCAGGTTCATATAAATATCTAACCGTAACATTACCTAGTACTGGCTGAGAAATAGATTTACGTTTTATCGGTATATATCTTTTTGTGATCACATCAGACGGTTTCATAGAAGTTGCACGAGTAACTTACTTATTCAGCGCAGCTATCACATTCGGTAACCTCGTAACCCATTCACGAGATCTTGTATCTGCCTGAACAAAGTTCAGGGATATTTCCTTTGCATATTGTACATTAACCAGATCAGAAAATAAACTGCATAATCCAGTTTAAATGATTTGTTCACTAATTTCAATGTTTACAAACAGAGACGGCCATTACATGTATCCTGACCTTATTTCGGGTCACGCTAGCGGGGAACATTAGATTCCGGTACCGTTTAACGACCAGCACGTGTGTCCGTATTTAAACCCCTTGATTTCTTACATTTATACAGTCTAGGAATCTAAGATTGCGTACCTTTGCCGTTTCCTATTCGTTTTCCATGAACTTCCAATGTATAGTCTGTCTCCTATCTGAGAGAACTATATGGCTTCTTCTCAATCACAAGAACGTGCTTTCTACGTTCCCGGAGTCCCTTCTGACTTCTTTCAAGTAAGATTGAAAACTAAAACAATTTTTGCAATGTAGAACTCCTAATTCCTTACAACAGTTACCACCTTAAGTTTCTATTAACCAATCAGAATAGACTGTTTCCTAAATTCTCTTACGTAAAATTTTTGATTGTCGGCACAGCTGATCATGCCGTAATTAACGTTCCTTTAAACAATCCATTATTGACGTGCTTCCCCTTTTTAACGATCGATTTTGGAAGAGTGTTATGCCAAAATCCTTTGTACCATAACAGATGACTCCGTCAAATTTCGTGGTGTGGACATATATACACAGACGCGCATACAAACGTGTTATTGTTATTGTCTTGGGTGACAGTAGAACGTGGTCTAGTGATGTGAGAGATACAAAACGTATGTTGGAGTTTGGGCCGAAGCAAGGAAACCACAGCCACGTGTGTAAATATTATTTAAACCCGCGACTAGGATATCATTGTCTCGGTCCAAACCCCCACGTATATTATTTGTATCACCCATAATTTTCCTTTAAAGTAACATCAACTCTTCACTAGTGTGATATAGTTCACGTGCAAATGTTTGCATGCGGCTCATTAATACAAATATGTTAATGAGGGCTGTGGTGTGACAACTGCATGATTGACATAACACATTTCTGGCTGTTACTACGTTTTCTGTAGTTGTTAAGAGAGTTGGGAAGCTATAAAGTAGATATGTCTATATTTTATGTTCATGGATAAGCATTGAGAATTTTCATGACAGTGTCATTAAATATAGCTAACAGTATATAATTTGTTTTACACATAGTATTTATAACTAGTTATGTAGCTTTAGCTATATTTCATGGTACTGACCTACAAATGTACCGAGCTATACCTGCATATATAAAGGATGTCAAATGGGTAATAATTTAATATTGAATTTATGAAACAAATTGAATAATGTACATCTTTCGCGAGCCTTGACGAGCAAAAGCTAGTCATTATTCAATAACTTTCATAAATTTAATATTAACTCGTTACCCATTTGGGATTCTTTTTATCACATAGTTTTTTGTATTTCAGTAGAAATTATTTAGACAGATAGAAGAATGAATAATTTCTTTCATTCTGTCAGACGGTGAACCTTTCATTTGATGCGCATGAAATATAGTCTCAAACAAAGCTAAACTGATTGCACTGTTTTACAAAGTATAACTCAAAGAAAAAGCTTTCGTCTGAATAAACAGAACATTTTATAACAAAAAAAAAATCATTTTTCAAAACATAATAATCAATGTAATGTGATGCTCCCACATTGTTTGATACGGTACACAGTACAGTAGGCCGACAGTGGAATACACGTGTACCCTAAAATATGTCCTTCAGGGCTAAACATTACATTGTTGCGATTTGTATGTAAAATAGGATCACCGGATGCAAACATTGCCACATTTACTGCGATGCATTCGTGACCCGATATTTGCAGTGTTTGATTTGGCTGTACATAAAACGTCAACGAATTTATTTTCGTGTAGGATTTACATCCCATATTTGTGTAAAGGACCAAACTTTTAGGTCGATCTTCTTTGTTAAAATTAATTATGGTAGAAGACACTTAGCTGACTACATGTACCATTAACGAGATTTATGAGAAAATGGCTACCTTGTTTAAGCCATAAAGTACAGATTAGTTCAGGCGAGGCCAGAAGTTATTAGTTTTTAATTAAGGGCTGAGTTTACTCTGCGTAGAACTGATTTTAGAAGACAGCACAGTCATAGACATTTGTTGATTGAAATAACGCAGAGTTTAATACTGAAAAGGCAAAAATTATTATAAATCTCATTGGTCACGCTGTGGAAGGTGGCGTAGTTTAAACCGAAAACCTGAAGTTTAAATATACTGGTGGAATTTTGAAACATCAGTCTACACTTCTCTACGATGGAGAACGGAAGTAAGATCTAAAGTCTCCGAGAAGTTTAAAGAGTAAATTTCTCGTAAATAATTGTTATTCAAGGGAGAGACGTTGTCTTGAGGTTTCGACAGACACCAAACGCAAGCAAAAAAACAAAACAAACAAGGCAACTGCATAAATCACAAATACTTCTGTTATGCTATGATCTAATTGCTTATAGGTACTTGAATTTGCAGGAATTTATATACGTCGCTTATACTATGACTTAATCGCTCGTAAAATCATGTATTTGTAGGAATTATTTGTTGAGTCGTAGATTAATGATTCTTGATATGGTATACTTGTGTCTAGTTTGTTATCTGAGCCCGGGCAACGATATTTTCTTTTACATGTTCGTTGACGATTTGCATAGTTATAGTCTTGATCATTGTAGGAATTGAGTAGGTTGAATTCATACTTATTTAATATACGGAATTATGTATACGACATAATTGTGTTGAGTTCACTTAGCTGATAATTTTGTATTTATAGTTGATGAATGAATTTATGATTGATGTTACGGAAGTAGTCGAAACTATTCAAACGAATCTATTATGTATAATGGTAGCATTGATGTATAGATAGGAATTTCTTTTTGCTACGTGTAATGAGGCCGAGAGAAAAGGGCTAATGCCACATGTGGCGTAAATAGCATTCCCTTATTATTAGTCTAGGAACTAGCCGTGTAGACTGTTTGAAAGTCGATAGAGTAATTTTTTACCTCGAGGAGATTCAGTCTAATTATGTATTTCCGTTAATGTGACGGAAGATTTAGGCTGTTTGTTTAAATTTTATAAGAAGAGATGGTCTGAGAGGAGTTACAATCCAAACATTGGGGGAAGGAAAATGAGTTTGGAACAAAGGAAAACGCATCTTGAATTGTTGGAACAAAAAAAAGTGCAATGGAAGACGTACTGAAACAACGGAACCGAAGTACAGTCAGAGAGGACCTTTGGGACGGAGCAATCAACAGGTTATGCATTGATGCAAGGCAGAGTTATTCGATATACTCGGACTCATAATGATGATTTTGGATTCTATCTTAAAACAGCATCGGCTAGTCTTATTATGTTATTGTATTTTTGAAATTCCTTAATTATTAATACGTAAAGAAATAAGTGTATCTTTTGAACTGCAATTTTTATATTGTTTACTAGTGGAAATTTGTATTGTTTGAAATTTTATTAAATTTTGTCTTTACTTGTAACGGGGGCTCGTCTTATTTGTTCTATATATTAGCTCAAAATACTACTTTATTCCATTCATGAATCCCGTATTAGATACCGGGCAAATTTCACTGTTGGAGGTCACTCCTAGATACAAACCAAAACCATATATAGATACAACAACATGAAACTGCATATTCAACATGCTGTGTGAAACAAACTAACATAATACAAAAAAGCTCGACATCGTGTGCGTGTGTGTTCTGAAAAATGGATTAACCTTAAGTTACTATGATTTTGTTTTGTATTTGTAGTTGATGATAATTTTGTAACAACTACGTCAGGCACAGCAGAAGACAAAAAGGGTTTCTTTTTTAGAAGTAGTTCTAAGAACATGGACACCTTGACTGTGATTAGTCTGAGATGCCTAGAATGAGATAAGAAAAGTAAGGTTAGCAAATCAGCTAGATTTCTTTGTCGCGTGGGTGAGAAATGGACATACAGAATTAATGTTGCATTGCAGAGAAAATAAAAAAATAGAAAAAGACGGAAATGTAGGACACCTTTTTTTGGTTCTGTTATTTTTAAAGCTATTACAGGCCAATGATTATTAAGACAAGGATATATTATATGTGAGAAGTGTTCATAGAAAAATGTTTTCATTATACCTTAACATTTGTTGGATATCCCAATTTAAGAAATGTCATGTTTGGCAGCACAAGCTACAAACAAGGTGGCAAAGTTTCCAACAAAACTACGGATCACCAAAACAGTCTGGTTCTACTGCACTCTTAAGCAACGAGAGAAAATAAAAATAGGACAAACATTGTTACATTTAATCAGACACTTACACACTAATACTATTTGACACTGCTGTATGGTAGAGAACAATTTTAACATTAGATCTACCGTTTTTCAGAAAGAGAGCAAACACATGGCTTTTTCAACAATAACTCGAGTTTCACTGCACTCTATGGCCCTGCTTACCCCTATTCTAAAACCACAACATGCGTTCAGAACATGTAACACTGTTTGACTTTTTTCTCTCTCCGTTACTTAATAGTGCAGTAGGGTTCTAAAGCTCACATATGAGATAATAATACCCTTTACTTGTTTACTGGTTTGGTTACTGAAATTGAAAATTTGCTACTAGTTTTTACCCTGCAGTAAATATGCGATATGGCCTAATAATCGTTCCGAACACAGCGCAGAATCTGTATTCTTTTAATACTAGGCCTTAATAGTTGAATGTGATGACGTCGTCAACCGTTATTTATACTATCAGAACTTAAATCTGTTCTGGAAATTTATACAAAAAAATATTAAATTAAGTAATCTGGAAAAAAATAAGTTAAACATTTTATCTTGAAAAATTAGTTTCATGACGTTATTTAGCCCGCAGTAGAAATGGGATACCGCCTGTAATGACTGCGCTGTTCAGGGTTTGTGACCGTAATGGTGAAAATAAAGGTTAATTCACCGGATTGGGTACATGCGATGGTCGTCTGAAAGTAATGCTTTGGTTCGTTACTGTCTTTTGAATGGATATGTGTAGCTTTGCAGTCTTCTTACGATTCTGAAGCGATACAAGATGCGTGAAAAAGTCGAATAGAGCGGAGGGTTGTGGTCACAGTTGCATTCCTTGTGTTAATTTATAATACCGTTAAGGTGATTTCATGTTGTCAGAAATTTTGTCGTGCTTTATTGATAAAACTGCAGACTCCTGTGGTGTAGTTTTTCAGTCTTCGTGCGATTCTGAAGGGATAAAAGACGCGTGAAAAAAGTCGAATCGAGCGGAGGGTTGTTGTCATGGCTGTATTACTTTTGTTAATTTATAATATCGTTAAATTGATGTCATGCATTCTTTTGCTAATTTATAATCCTGATGTTGTTGTTGTTGTTGGTTTTAACGCCATTTTTCAGCACACGGTAAGCTATACATGGCGGCCAGTATAATTGGTAGAAGAAGGAACCGGGAAATCACCGGAAAGAACTACCGACCCACGATAAACTACTGGCAAGCTTTCTCACATATCCACATTCGCTGAATCCTAAGTAGTATTGAGGAATTGATAATCATTTCTCAGAGAACCCCTCGGCCTCTCCCCTCCCCCCAAAAAGTTGTACGTTAACATTTTTGTTAGCAGTCTTTGTTAGATCAAAACGATGACTTTAAATGATAAGGTTTTTCTAACACATTTTTATTAGTCAAAAATGTTATATATATATATATATATATATATATATATATATATATATATATATATATATATATATATATATATATATATATATATATAATCATAGGTCGAATGACGCCATGGAAAAATCGTAGATATACTAAACTTTGCACCACTAAACACAGACAATTTATATACACCAGTGACCACTGCGATATGTTTAAGAGTGTTAATTTGCTGCGACCATGTTGCCTTTTCTGATGCTACCGTGTAAACAATATTTTTAATTTTTGGAGGAATTTTAATAAGATCAGCTTTTTGAATAACGTTAGGAATGCCATCATTAGCGATATCGTTAAGTCTTGAGTTAATGTTAGCTAAATCAATCATTAGTGATATCGTTAAGTCTTGAGTTAATGTTAGCTAGATCAATCATAACAGTTGGTGGAGTTCAAAAAAATTCGTTAATAGTTATGTCTAAATTTCTATGAAAATTTAGAAACGTTTGTATGTGATTAGAAAACTCAGTTCTAAATGCGGCAACTCCATCATTGGTTGTCGTTAACAAAGTCGTTATTGAAATTTCCTTATCGTAGACATATTTTTAGTTGCAGCGTCGAAAGCTATTTCTGGTGTTCTGAGATTAGTAATACCATGATTTTTCATGTTGATAAATGCAAGCATAATACCACCGCGCACTGACTCGTACTTGGATCCTTGATCATCTACGAATTTTTTCATTGTTGCATGTGTATCTGCGGTTGGGTTTCCAAGATATGTAAAAAAAATTCCTCACAAAATGTTACCAGTAAATACATCACCAGCTTTCTTAACATAATCGTTAACGGTATTGCCCGAATCATGTATTTTACTTTGATCAGCAGAAGTAACTATATTATTAACAATCTCAGTGGGAATTTGTATAATTACATCTGATAGTTGTATAGTACTCTTTTTTAATCGCCCTTCTTTATCTCGAAAAATAAAAACTTCGTTTTGATCAACACTTATGATATTTAATAAATTAGTAATTACATTTTTGAGCTGACCGAGAGATGCGTATTTAGATAAGTCACCTTGCTGAGCAGACGCTGAATCTCCCACTAATGTTCCAAATTTTGAATAAAAACACATTATTTATTTACTACTTAACACAATTGTATAACATAATAGTAATGGCAAAATCGTCGATATTAAACTTTGATACAAAACGTTTGGTAAAAAAAAAACCATAACAATAAGCTTCCAAATTGTCATTATCTTATTGTTGGTAGAACTGGATCTGGTAAAACAAATTTGCTAATGAATTTACTTTTAGGAGATAATTTTAAATACGATCTAGTTTATGTTTACACAATTAATCCGCAACAAGTACGAGCTACTTAACAATTATAATGACAAACTTCGTGACGATCTTGAATCTGGCGAGGATGTCTTTATTATTAAACAACCGGAAAAACTTATTCCAGTTAATAAACTCGATTCATCCGAACACAAAATAGTTGTCTTTGATGATATTCTGATTAACAGCGAGGAAATTAATAAAATCAGATCGTATTTTTCACTGTCGCGAAATAAGAAATCTAAATATATTTATCTCCCTCAGGGATATTATAACGTCGACAGATTTATTAGGCGAAATACTGATTGTTTTATATTATTTCCTGGGTTTGACAATATTGACATTAGAAATATCACCAACGAACAATGCAGCGAAGTAACAAAAGATAAATTTATTGAACTATATCGTCAAGCAACGGCAAATAGATATAATTTCTTTTTATTCGATAAGTTAACAAATGATAAGAATAAAATGTTTCTATGTTGTATTGAAAATTATCTACAATAAGATTTTATAGAAAAGAGTATATCATTAATGGAAAAACAAAATACAGAAAACATATCAAAAATATAAAAAAAAAACTTGCGCAATCTCAGGCAAAATTTAAACAGCTAGTACAACAAGCTCGACGTAGTAAAGTTGCTGCAGCAGAAACAACAGCTACAATTCTCAAACCAGTTACTGAAGCTTTACTTGCAAAACAACCCGAAACTAAACCACTTTTAGAAAAAGTTAAAAATTTACGGATTATTTAAATAACAACAAGAAGCAGCTGTTGGAAGAATTATTAAAAGATCTGATGATGATGATCAAAAGAAAAGATTAGCTTAGGAACTTACAGCAAAGATAGCTGATCCTGCTGCGAGGCTTATAAATAATTCGCTGCAACTTGAACAAATATTAGCAAAATTAACAACACAAGAAATTAAAAATATTATGAAAATTTATCAGGAGTGATAAAAGACATTAAATAGAAGCAAAAATGAGTTGGAGAGCTTACTGTAAGGTTTATGGAAGTTGGAGAGCAAAGACAAAGAAATTGTTTTATAGAAAGAGCAAATGATGGGATAAACGTTCATGAATATAATTAAATTTTAAGGAAAGAAAATATAAAAGATAATGATAATATAAATAAGTGGACCGATGCAGAATATACCACATTAATCAATAAATTAAATGCAATAATAAGAGATGGAGACTGATGAAAGAAGAAACTGATGATATTCTTCCAATTTATGGTAGAATGAGATATAGTGTTATTGCTCTGATATTTGGAAAAACAGCAAAAGCTAGTAGAAAAACACCTTTTGGTACGGGTTGGAATTTTAAAAGGAAAATTTTTGTATTTGATACAAAACTTTTAGAACAACATAAAGGAAAGAAACGGAAACTGGAGTCAATATATTCGCATCAGTTACTGAACTGATCGGCAGATTATTGCTGGTGATATCATCAAAAGAAGCAGTAAAAGTTGGTGCTGAAATCGACAATGAAATCATTGAAATACTTGATAATCTGAGATCGAGAAATTTATTAGCATCTGACGAATATGATATTTTGCACCGCGACTTAATTTTACAAAATTATAATAATAAATGTCATCAAAAGTATTATTCGACTCCAGTCAATCTGATAAAGATAGCGCGAAAATCGTGAAAATCAATACGAAATTGGATCAATTTCATGCATTTGTTGGAATGCTAGGGCTAATGCAAAAACTGGAGTAAATGATGAATTTAAATTTAGTCAAGTTCATCATTTGATTGAAAGAAGTAGAATATATAATATTCCACAAGGAGCGTGCAACATAACTGACTTAAATAAAGCGATAAAAGAAATTATAGCAAATACAGATGTAGTGCAGATGATTGTGAGCTATCAACAAATTTTAACACATTGCGAGCAAGAATAATATTAAAACTTGATGCAACAATTGATTTTACATCATAAAAATGTATCGCACTACTGATGGGATTTCTTCATGAAGTTTACTCTTCTGAAGCAGCTTTAGTTTACTCTGCTGATGCACCTGTAAAAAGAATTTATCTTAGAGAAAAATATACATTTGACGGCGAACTTCCAGTAGATATCACTGAAGTTACCACGATATTGGTAAATTGTTCTTATTCAGTCAAAGGCAGCAAAGGTCAAACGATATATATTTTTTCACCAGAAGTTCCACCAGGTTCTCTCATGCAAATTAGTCCTCGTCATATTATTTATCATCCGTTAAACGTAGAAAATCAAATAAGAGAAGTAAATATGCAATTGACAGACCAATCTGGATGACAGTTGAATTTAAATAACGAAGTGCACATATGCGTTGCGTAGGCTAAAAACATACTTTTTGAAAGATCTGACAACAAAATTATACAACCTCAGATATATAATGATGCAGACAAACGTTTATCAAAGAAAATAGTAGGAGGATTTTTCGGAAATATATTTACTAAAATTGTAGAAAATATTTCAGGATTACCCCGGAAAGTTGCGTCGATTGCACCTGACGCGGTAAAGCCTTTGCAACTGGAGCTGCATCTGCTGCTGGAACTGCAGTGGGACATAAAATGTCTGATAAAATAAAAGGCGAACCTAAAGCAGCACTGTCAATCAAACAAGTTATTTCAGAAATCGCAACAACAAAAGAAACCCAACGCGCGATGATAACAACGAACAAACTTTTGTCACCAAAGAGCAAGCAGATTATACAAAATTTAATATATAAAGTTACAGCGCCGCAATAATTTTATATAACCTAATAAAAAAGAAAATGTCTGTACAAAATTATCTCGATTGTGCGGAAAATTTTGACAAAGACAATGCAGTAACGGAATTTGAGTATGTTGAATATCTCTATGAAAAGTTCTAATGAATCTAACAAGGATGGCGTTAGAACATTTAATACCAGAGACGAGGACGTATTTCTACTGCCTTACAAAGCAATGTTAGAAGTTCCTGGTCGGATTATGACAACAGTTGTTCCACTTATCGCAATTGTAGGTAACTTATAAGTAGCTCTTATAAATATTGGTTGGAGTTTATTTAGAAGTGCTCGATATCAGCTGGCCAATCAAACTGTAGAAGATATTTAAAATCACTTTCAAGTTGCAGGTAAGATCTTAAATATCGTTTCGTTTTCCGACGATTCCTCCAGATCAGTCGCAACTAATATGATGTGGTTTAAAAATACTGGAATTGGAACAACAGGATCCGAAGAATTGTTTTCAAAAGGAGCACTAACTGTTGGAGCTGATGCTAATGCAAGCGCTAACAATGTGAGAGTTTTTCTTATTGAAAACGCCGAAGAGCTAGGCATAGCTGCACCAGATGCAGCTGCTGACACAAAAGTTGTAAAAGTTTCGCTTGTTGCAGCTTGTAATAATCTTGGTATAACCGCACAAGCAGCAGGTGATGATGGTACTGCAATCCTAAATTTAGTCAACAGATCGCATAACGAAAGAAATAGATGTTATAATGAAGATTTTGCAAGGCAAAAAGAACTCTCAGCAGCATCACGTCAAATTACAATGATGTTGCCACTAAGTAAAATTTTTGGCTTTTGCAGAGACCATAATAAAGTATTCCATGGAGTTAAACATACGCTTATTTTAGATCGAGCAGAACAAAGTAATTGCCTATTTAGATCTGGTGGTGCTGATGTACAATTTATTATAAACAAACTTGTACTGTGGATATCACGAATAACTCCATCAGTCACTAAAGCATTAGAATTAGATAGTATACTGGAAAAACGCACGAATAAAATTCATTTTCACCAACATAAAATATATCAAACAGCAGTTCCAAATACTACCGACTACACTTGGCGAGTTTCCACAACATCGAGTGAACAGCTGCCGCGTCATTTATTCGTTGTATTTTAGCAACAAGCTCGACGTGGAAACCAACAACAAATTAATGCAATATTTGACAACGCTGATGTTAGACGAATTTATACTAGAATAAATTCAATAAAATATCCAGAAAGAGCGATCGAATGCAATTTTGAATATGGCGCTAATAACAACTATACTAGACCGTACATGTATCTGCTCGACTCAATGCAGAAATATCAAGATACTGGAGACGGAACTCAGATATCAGTAGAAGAATTTCGTACACTTTATCCGATATTTTACTTTGATTGTAGTAAACATAGCGAGCGAGCTGTGGACAGTACAGCTGATATTGAGGTTACTTGGACGCTCGGATCCGCTCCAGCGGCGTTAAATGTATATGCATTGGTCATAGGAGACATATTTGTTAAATTGACTTTGTCGGAGGTGAAATGACAATACAAGTATAATCTGTGATTGTTATATAAGATGACAAAATATATCATAAAAGAAGTACATTTAACCGATGGCCAAGTTAAATAAATTAACAACTGCTGTTGCAAAGCGGAGGTCGATTTATTGAAGATCAACCTAAGTGCTTTGGAGACTTTAATAAAATTATTGTTAACCAAAAATCAAGCAAGTAAACAAGATCTCAAAAAAACTTTCGTTTTAAATTTGAGTGCTGCTCAAATAACTGCGATGTCAAAACATGGCGATTTCTTCGGTTCTGCACTATCAGTAATCGCCAAAACATTACTGTCTAAAGTTTTGCCAGCGATAGGAACATTAGGGCTAGCAGTAGGCGTCATAAACAGTACATGGCGCATCAGAAAAAACAGTTTAATTTAGTGGTATTGTCAGAAAAATTGTTTTTGGCGGTAGTATAAAGAAAATTTTGTCTAAAGATTAAATATAATGCATAAACGAAAAACTATTAGAAAACAGACAACAACGAAAAGAAAAAGAACGACAAAAAAAACACAAGGTGAATTTCTTCCAATAGCCCCATTACTGGCAGGATTAGCGGGAAGTCTACTGCCGGGTTTGTTAGAACGAGGACGAGGACTAATGCTGCCGGGAATAAGGCGTTACGTAATTTGAATATACTTGATCAACTTAAAAAAGTTTTAAAAAATTCACGGAGTTTATTCCAAAGATGAATTTACATCTCCAGCATTACTGGGTTATTGCGTTATAAATATACAAGACTTTAGTGACGGATCTGGAACACATTGGGTAGCTGTATTTTATAACAGTTATTTTGACTCGTTCGGAATTCCAATGAGTGACGCAGTAAAAGGATATATTAGTAAATACAAATAAATAAATTATTCTTCTAATCAGATTCAACCAGATGGAACTTCCGCTTGCGGTTATTATTGCGTAACGTTCAATATGCAGATGACCAAATATCAGGATTTTTTAAAGTTTAGTTTGCAATTTGATAAACAATCCACTTGCGCTAATGATGAGATAGCGATTAGTTTTATCTAAACTCCTTGATATAACAATGTCAACATATTGTCTCAAGTGTAAAACTAAAACAGAAAATAAAGACGAAAAACGGAAAAGACAAAGAATAATAGAATAATGCTGAAAACTATTTGCGTAATTTGTGGAAAAAGAAAAAGTATGTTCTTGCCACCAGCAAAGTCCGGGGCGGGTTATCCAGACATTATTGTAGTAGACGACTAAATCAATAATGACGTGCAACTGCGATGCTGATAGAGATTTATGTCTGGAACAAAATAAAATTTTACATATTGCCAGAAATGCAACAATAGAGAAATAATTGGAACGGAATAGATATACATAAATTAGTTGGCAAACTACGGAAACCAATTGGCGGATGGACATTGCCAGGTCATAAATATACTGGTCCGTGGAATCCGCTTGATGAACAACTTGACCGAAATGATAATACGCTGCCAGGACAAGAACCTTACAATCAGGTGGACGCAAGAGCTATGCATCATTATGTCTGCTACAGAGATATTGAGCTTCCTAGTGGCGAAACAAAACACAGCTGCGACAAAGTGATGTTAGACAAACTTAGTGAAATAAAACCAGAAAATATACGACAGCGTGTTGACAGACGGTTGGTACAGGATTTTATTGGAGCAAAATATAAACTCAGACTAGGTAGAGATTTATACGATGACCTTGAAGTCGAACTACATAGACCTAAAAAAGGTTCCGCGACGTAAATTATAGCAAATGCCGTTGATGATATTTGGGCAATAGATTTAGTTGATATGTCAAATCTATCACAATTTAACGAAAATAAGATATATCTTTTTAATGTAATCGGTGCTTTTAGTAAATACGCATTTAGTATACCAGTTCTGATATAAGGGGGACCTCAATGATTGACGCGCTAAAGCACGTAATAATAACAACAGAAAGAAAGCCAAACAAAATCTGTACCGTTCACACAGCAGAGTTTTTTAACAAAAAGTTCGGGTAGTTTTTGGATTAAAATAACATTAAAAAATACGTGACTGGAAACGAAGGAATAAGCTTTATCGTTGAACGATTTAATCGCACGCTTAACGAAAAAATTCATAAGTATTTGACAGCACAAAAAACACGAATAAATACATCGACAACTTACAAAATATCGTTGACTAAAATAATAACACCAAACAACGAACCATTTCTTTCAAAAGGCAAATGTCACGATATGACGCGCTTGCAAATCCAATTCTAGCAAACGAAAATATGTACCGCAGACACAAATTTAAAGTTGGCGATAAAGTTAGAATTTCACTAAGAAAACTTTTGAAAAGGGATTTACTCCGAACTGGAGCAAAGAAGTATTTGTTGTTGATAAAGTACTTTTAACAATACCAGTTACATATTCGCTGAAAGACTTATTAGGTGAACCTATAGCTGACAGTTTTTACGAACAGGAACTAAAAAACAGAACAATATATATTTGTTATTGAAAAAGTTATTAAAAAGCGCGGCAATAAAAGTTTAGTTAAATGGCGCGGATATAGCGATTAATTTAATAGTAGGGTACCAACTAAGTCGATCGAATAATATTATTATAAATTTGCTCATATTTCATTAGGACCGACTTACATTTTACAGGGTTACATAAGGAAATTAAGTGTAATTTTCTCTCATCATCGACTGTTTTTAAATTAAATATTTCAACAAAACTAAAATCGTATTTTATGTTTCGTTGATGTCCCGGTACTTTTACGTTTAGAAAGGGTCTTATAAGCTGACAAAATATTTGGTGCTCGCGCATCGCTAAAATTAAATTTTAATATTTTTTGCAATGTGGTGCTTAACATCATATCGCCCGGTTGTTGGTCTACTTAAATATTTCTTGCTAACGACATCATCTTCATAGTCCTCGTCATAGTTATACAATATATCATTTTCAGTATGGTCGATGAAATCAGCAAATCTATCGTCGGATGTGACACTAGTAACAGGAACAAAATCTTCTAAATATATATGATCCACTCTCTCCACGAGGCTCATTATTATAATAATCTTTTATATAATTAATATATAATATGGAAATAAATTATCATTGTATAGTTAATATTCTAAACAAAAAAGAATTAACCGAAGCAGTTCGAAATTGATTGCTGGGATATAATTTTTATTTCTTTAGCGTTATGATAATTTTGCGCGAATTTGATAATTTTTTGTTAACAGCGGCGGATAAAATAAAACTTGATACAAATAAAATAATGACAAAACGATTAAATCGCAACCACGTAATGAAATTTGGTCATAATTGTCTTTCTCGTAATGACATAATCAATATTATTAATTATCGTATCTGAAACTAAACTGATCAAATGTTATCATCGACGTTGTTGATCTTCTTTTACTATCAGCTACATCTTTTAGTATAGCTGATTCAATTTTATGATTTTTTCCAGCAGCTGTTATTGATGTAAATTTCATTTCTTCAGACATTTCCAGATTTATCGAGATAATTGATTTAGAATATCTAACACCACCAGCATCTCCTCTTCTACTATTGTCTTGTTGAGTTACTAAATCTAAATTTTCAAGAAGATTGTCGATTTTATTTTGTTAATGTGGTCGATAACTAAACTATTAGGAATACTGCCGTTAAATACTTCATAAACAAAACGATGAGCTTTATAACCAATAAAATCTGTATTTGCCTCACGTACAACCACATGTAAATTGCTATCTTTATTCAAACTTCCATTAACTTTTTATGCTTTTTGTATGTCTAATAATTTCATTGGCTTCGTATAAATCAAACTTTAGGTGGTGTTGATATTCGTTTTGCAATCCTAAATTTCGATCTTATCATCTGCAATTGCATCATTTGCTCTATATACTTGCTGTCCCTGTGGTATATCTTCGCAAAACAAAAAAATATAAATGAAATCTTTTCTAAACATTTATATACCTTTCACCGAAGTTAACATTCCATCCGGAGTTGGTACGCCAATAGCTTTTTTGGCTGCTTTGTTGATAACAGAACCTAATGCATTTCCAGCGTACATGATATATCTGATATCTCACGATTTCTGTCATTATATATATATATATATATATATATATATATATATATATATATATATATATATATATATATATATATATAATATTTTATATCTCTAATTTAAAAAAATTTAAAAACTTCAATTAAATAAACAATATTACCATATTCATACAATATTACCATATTCATATAATGCTGAAATTGCGACATTGCTAAAAAGAGCATTATCAAATCCGAAAATAATTAATTCGGCATTTTCAGGCTTTGATAACAGATACAAACCTGATGATTTAACTTATTAGCTAATTTTAGCTCTACGAATTTATATCATCTTTTACAACCCGTCATAGCTCGAGAACTAGTGGTTCATAAAAGCATCAAACTCAAAGTCCAATGTCATACGATTTTATCAAAGTTACACGCAGTCGAAGAAACAAAAACTTTTAAAAGCGAAATCTCAGAGCTCTATTTTACAGCTAAATCGAGAAAAATATTAACTGGAACAAACATTGCTATGGTCGCAGATGAAAAACACCAGGAAATAAACAAAAAAACCTACAAGAATTTACCTCGTCGTGGTCAGGTTGGAAATTCTAAATGATAAAAGCAGTTTTATTTCCCACATCATAATATAACGTACTTTGCGGCAGCGGCGCTTCGTACGTCGACCTTCCTAAAAAATAAGAACAAAAAGTGCTGTATAAATGACAAAAACAACGATATCAAATGTTACCAGTGGTCTATTCTTTCCGCAATGTTACCAAAAGAGCAGAATTCTGATCGCGTCATCAAGTATTTTCCGCACAAGAACGAACTCAATTTTGATGGCATTCACTTTCCAGTAGCAGAAAGTCATATACCAAAGTTCGAAAAACAAAACGGTATCTCAGTATATGTTTTCGGACTAGAACGAGAAAATGTTTACCCTAGAAACATCTCAGAAAGTGCTTCGGAAAAGACAATAAATTTATTATATTTTTCATGAACATTACTGTTGGATAAAGAACTTTAACGGCTTAGTTTGCGGACAGTACGGTAAAAACAAAAACAAGAAATATTTCTGTTGCAAATCTTTGAACGGTTTTACTAGCTTTAACAGAGTGTAGTTCCATCTCAAATACTGCATTAATGTTCAAAAATTACTATGCCTATCGAAAAAAAAAATATTAAAATTTACAAAATTATAATCATAATCTAAGTATTCCTTTTGTTATTTACGCCGATTTCGAGTGTCTACTCGTTCCCGTAGCTGGAGCAGAAAATAATCCGAACAATTCAAGTACAAGAGAAATACAACATCTTCCTTGCGCAAGCGATAGATTTTCGTCTCCGATAAGGTTATATAGAGGTGAAAATCCTGCCGTGTGGTTACTAAAACATTTAGTAGACGAAGTTATTACAATTTCTAACAGATTACTTAGGACAGCTCAGATCAGAATATCGTCTAAACAACAACTCGACTTCGATGAGGCGGTTAATTGCCATATTTGTGAAAAACATCTGGCGGACTCTAAGGTGCAAGATCACTGTCATTTGACCGGCCAATGTCGCGTAGCAGCTCATAACAATTGCAATTTGAAATTTCATGCTCCAGATTTTATTTTAGTAGTCTTACATAAATTTCGTGGCTACGACAGTCACATCATTGTAGAAGCTTTTGGTGATACAGACATTAAAGCTAAACTAAAACTAAATAACGTGATAAAATGTATTCTAAATAATTTTGAAAAGTATATGTCAGTTACCCTTGGCAAATTACGCTTTATCGACAGCTTGCAATTTATGGCGGCATCATCAGACGAGCTCGTTAAAGGTTTCAGTATTTTCAATAGTTTGAGCAGCTGCTTCGGTGAAAACTATGTCCATCTGACAAAAAGGTATCTTTTCTTACGAAGATCTTAACGATTGGAGCGGATTTAATGAAACTTCTCTACCTGACAAAGATAAATTTTACTCGCAGCTCAAGAATGAGAACATCAGCGTCGACGCGCATAAATATGCACAAGATATGTGGAATAAATTTGCCTGCAAAACATTTGGCGATTATCACGATTTAAATCTGAAAACTGATGTGCTATTAATATCAGATGTTTTCGAGAATTTTGGTCAGGTTAGTCATGTAAATTACGGATTAGACCCCTGTTGACATTATTCTGCTCCAAGGCCGTCTTGGGATACTTTACTTAAAATTAGCGAGATAGAATTATATCTTTTAACAGATGTCGATATGTTTAACTTTATTGAAAAATGCATTTGAGGCGGAATTAGCGTCATAATAAAAAATATGCAGCGGCTAATAATAAATACTTAAAAAGCTATGATAATCTTCCGTTGAGTTACATTATTTATCTATACTGTGTCAATTTGTACGGGGCCAGTATGCGATAGACAATGCCTTGCGGGGGGGGGGGTCATTGGATAACTCCAAACCAATTTCTCAAAGAAACTAAACAAAATCTTCCGAAAGATATTTCATATTTTGTTGAAGTTTATCTAGACTACCCCAGTTCCTTACACGATCTACATAACGACTACTTTGCGCAGAATCAATGCCGATTGATTACAGTTTATTATCACCTGAACAACGAGCTTTGACAACGGCAAAATGTTTTATCGTTAACAAGTTAGTTCCCAATTTGTTAGATAAAAGAAATTATGTCATGCATTACAAAAACCTAAAGCAAGCGGTAGATGCTGAACTAATTCTGAGAAAAGTCGACCGTGGGCTAAAGTTTAATCAATTGCAATGGATGGCGGATTATATTAACCTAAATACGAAACGTCGTGCCGTAGCTACAACCGAATTTGAAAAAAAACTTTTTTAAGTTAATGAACAACTCGGTGTTTGGAAAGACTATGGAAAATGTACGCTGTAGAGGTTCGATTGAGATCTTCAATGATATTACTCGCAGAAATAAGTTAGTTAGCGACGGTGGTTTTGTTAGCATGAAAATATTTAATGAAAATCTTGCCACAATACAACGACGAAAGACAAATCTAAAGTTAAATAAGCCAATTATATTGGTGCAGCTGTACTTGATATATCAAAGTGGCTGATGTACGATTTTCATTATAATTTTACCAAACAAATGTGGCCAGACTCAGAGTTTCTGTTTACTGATACGAATTCTCTGGTATACAATATAAAATGTAATAATGCCTATCAAGATATTTACCATAATAAAGATTTGCTCGATTTATCAGATTGTCCAACTTGTAGTAGATTTAATGATAATTCTAACAAGAAAGTTATTGGAAAAATGAAAGACGAGTTTATGTTTGTGCCGGTGAGAGAGTTTGTTGGACTAAGAAGCAAAATGTATGCTTTTATATTAGACAACAAAAAACTAACAAAGAAAGCTAAAGGCATCCATAGAGGATATATGAAAAAGATGATGCATTTTGTGGACTTCAAAGCTGTTCTTAACATTAGCGTCAGCTTTATTAAAACCAATTTCATTAGAACTATGATAAACTTGAAAAGAATAAAATTATAAGACGTGGACTAAGTAATCTTGATGATAAAAGGTATTGCAAAGACGGAATTAATACTCTCGCTCTTGGATATTATTTAAGTAATATTGTCTAAGCTTTAGAAATAATGTTTGAAAATTTAACATTAGCTGATGGAGTTAACAGTAGAATAAAAAAATTAGTATTAAATAACCCACAATTGTCATTTGAGTTTGATGACGAAGTTTCAGATATTTGTTTTAGTAAATTAGATAGAATAAAACTTTCTCCAATTAGAACAGACGATAGCAAGAATTTCCCATTCTCAAAATTTTAATAGATGCGCTTTCTTCAAAATATGAAAATCTACACAGTCCAATAAGCCAAGGTCGGTACATAAAAAATCATAATAAATTTTGACAGGTCAAAAGTTTTTGCAAAAGGTAGCAAATATTTGTTAAGCAAATTAGCAATGAAAGAAATATTCGAGAGTCGCCGTAAAATATCTGGGAGAATCAAGCTTTTCCTATATAGTTACAAATATATGCAATACCTAATTTTGAATGTTGATATTATTTCAATAGGATTAGAGATTTAGTTTAACCCATCCCGCAATTCTGTACTACCTGTGTTTAAAAAAGCGAGATAATAACGCTAGGGTTTAGTTTAAAATCATTCGCGAGTTGTCGAAAATAAAGAAATTTGTTTGGGTGTCTGTTTTTTAGTGTTAATCAGTTGTTTATTGTTTCTTATATATATATATATATATATATATATATATATATATATATATATATATATATATATATATATATATATATATATATATATATATATATATATATGACAGCATTTTAAAAACCTGTACAGTTCTGTATTTGTTAAAAATAATTAGAAATGCCTTTTCCATAAACTAAACTCAAAAAACTAAATTGCCTAAATCTGGTTTCATGTATCGTGCCATAGATTTTAATCTGTACAGGTTTGTTATTAATTAATTAGTGAAACAAACACAAAATCTATGATCTGCAATTTTTCACATTTGTATCTGTTTGTCTAAGTATATATTAACTTGTAAGAACATACAAACGCCTTTATACGACTAATTGATTTCTTCTCTGCATAGCTATAGAAACACAGTACATTTTGTCTGCTGATAACTACGTACAGCTATATAACAGTTTAAGTCATGTATATATAGCTGCAGTGTGAAATCTGTTCTATACTGAAGAAAGTCCATTTTGTAACAACTATAATTACGCCTGGCTATGATCATGTTTATACATTGTAATGAGAAATTCGTTATATAAAATAAAATCATATATAATGTTTTCAAAATAGATATTTGTATCCCTTACTTTAACCTTGACTTTGCTAGCGAGAGTGTAGCATTACATTTCTCTTTTATATTTCAATGCGAAATCAAAAATTCATTTATCATTTATCGTTTTTAAAACAGAAAATATAATGCAGAATTACGTGTTTTCATAATCAGAAAATGCATAATGCTGTTTTTGTTAAGTATTTATTAACTAATTCAATATATTTATATAATGCGTTGGTACGTCAGTCGCTAACGTGTGGTAGCTGTTGTAATTGCGGTTGGGGTTCGAATACTGTGAAAGGCAAATTTGCTATTCATAGTTTACTTTTTCTTTCCAAATTGTGCTATTTCTAGCTGAAAGTGACCTTTTCCCCATCTCCCTTGTTGAACACACTATCTGTATTTTTATTAGTATTTAGTGCTTCGACTTCACTTTTCAATAAAAACTCCGAGAGTGAAAGAAAAGTATCGTACTAAGGAGAGGAAAGCGGGGCAGCCCCGGTTGACAGCCAGAAGGGTGGGGTGATATCAGGAGAGTTGAAATACCAATATAGGTTTTGAAACCAAATGAAAATATTTCCCAAGTAAATATTATTTCCAATTTGCTTATGACAGCACTGTACTGTTTAAAAATCTCCATGCAAACATAATATATGTTTGAGTGTTTACATTTTAAAATTATTGGTGGGAGGAAGATTGCCATTGGAAGGCTTTTCACCGGCTGCCAAATACTTTAGGTACGCCTCTGATATTTTTACATTATATAGTGAGCAAATTTAGGAGCGTTTATTTGTTTGTCCTGAAGATAACTTGTAAAATATTGTATAATACAAGAAATAAAATAAAATGATGCAAGAAACAGTGCCTATAATTTTTGTTTTCTAATGAAAGTAATAAATATTTATAGTTATGTCACTTCTAACGGAGAATTCATAGACTGTATCCGACTGGAACTATCTTTTTCAGAACTTTACATTCAAGAACGGAATGAGGTATAGAAAGTCAGTGTCTTCCATGTTATCGGGGTAATTCATGGTTATGTGAAAAGATAAGAAATTCTACATTACATAACAGTGATAAAGCCATGTTAGAGATGATATTTTAGAAGTCAGTTTTAAAATTATTGTTTTCCTACTAATTGCTTTAAATTTTGCTATTAATACTTCATTTGAAGTCTCAAATATCACCTTCCTATTTAAAAAAAAAATTTATTTGTTCATCATCTCAGTACTATAATCTCCTTCCGATGACGCTTAACCTTTTTCTTATAATGAATAACCAAAGCAAACTTGAACAGTACGTCTATACTTATTTATCTCTCAACATTTAAAAACACAATGTGTTCGATTGAATTAGTACCCTGATATATTGCTAATACGTTATTCAAATAATATAATCTTATCCTATATCATAACATTCCTGCAAGAAATAATTTGGAACTAAATGCTTAATGATTCAAGTGTGTAACGCAATTAAACACTTCAAGCAAAACTTTTATTGAGTTTTCAAGGAATTATAAGTTTACGCTTTTTGTTCATTCCTAACAAATCCTTTTCTTTCTTCCGGTTATTTCAAAATGTACACATTGTGCTTATTAGAGAATTGAACATGAACATCATCCTATTAGCAAACCAAATTGTTTTCAAATGGTCATGTCTGACCTATTGACCAGTGCAAGCAAATAGATTTATAACCTGTCTGAAGTTAGGTTCGTTACTTAAAGTATAAAGTCTACAAATAAAGAATTATTGCCAATTGCATATACCTTCAGAAGAAAGAAAAATGATTTCTACAAATGATTGTTCAGTTTTTTATACTCGTGTCATTTGAATTGATATATTAAAAATTTACTGAAGTTTGGAGAAGAAAGAACTTGTGCACTCTTAAGTATGGCCGTTAACTTATCAAAAGTCGCATGAACTTTTTCAGACGAATCAAACTACATTTTCTTACTCAACAAATTGATCAGGGGTTCAGAAATTTTGGAAATAATGGAACACAATTTCCGATAATATCCTGCCACCGCATAAGCTCCTTTTCTTTACTGATATTCATAGAAAATTAAGAGATATCCTTCACCTTAATTGCTATAGGTTGTGCTTGTTCGTGTCCTACGATATGTCCTAGAAGTATAACATAAGAAGGCCAAAACTAACCTTTACTTAAAGTTATTGTCAAATTTGTATCACTGACTCCATCAAAGAACTTCCGAATCGTCTCAAAGTGATCAGTGACCCCCAGATTTCAAGTAACTACTTTCTGGTAAATCTCAAATCTGACATTTCCGAAAACCTATCTTCCAGTCTGACTTGTTAAATAAACTAATGCTTAATTAAGAATCATTTCTCTCCTGACACAGCCATTACAAATCCGTGCATTATGGTGATTTAATCACGCGCCGGTCTCCATAAATTTAATTGTTCGTTCATCTGTCCAAATAAATGTGCTCTTCCTAGATCGACAGAAATTTGCACCCTTACAGAGGGTTTATCTTACATTTCACAGGCGTAGAATCTACAATTTCAACGTCGTTGTCAATTTTATTTGTTACTGCAGAAGATCTTTATGTATCTTCTAATTGGGTTTTCCTACCATCATGATTTTGTGATTGTTCACTATCTGATTGTTACGACGTGCTTGTCTTTGAAATACGACGAACACTTGTCGCAGTAGTTGTTCGCTGGGCATGGTCGTTACACGCCACGTGTAATCAGTTGCGTTGGGAATGGCTGTTTGATAAATCCTGTTCTGTTGGAAGTGTATCTTTTTTGTAAAGGTGGCTAGTAAAGATTCGAGTTCCATCGCTTTTTGCACAGATGGGACAACCCGAGGCATCCACAGTGCTAATCTTGTGATAGCAAACTGACCTGCGGCTACTCCATCAGCCAGCATTATGCAATCGTTTTGATCAGCTCGATCTAAAATTAGTGTATGTTTTATTCCTCGAAACACTTTGTTATAATCATGACAAAATCCAAAGATTGTGCTTAACGGCAGCATCATCGTTATTTGGCGAGATCCTGCGGCAAATGCTTTTCGTTTGGCAAATCCCTCGTTATATTGTTGTCGTCTTATTCTTGTAACAGCTAACCTGATCGATTCACCTATCGCAGCGGCATCATTAGCCGCAGGATTGGCGATGAGATTATTGTTATCTGCAGCAGGATCCCCAACATATGTACGAAACTCCTTCGAAACAGCCGACCCAAATGAGGAATCCTTAAACCACATCATATTTGTGGCCACTGATCCGGATCCGGAATAATCATCGCTGAACGAAACGATGTTTAGCATTATGCTCGCTATGGGTAAGTGCATCGAAATATCTTATACGGTTTGATTGGCTAGTTGGTATCTTGCACTTTTAAACAAGCCCAAACCGTTATTGACGAGAGCAATTTATGTGCCAGCTGCAATATCACCACCTGCTGCAGTTAATATTCGACCACGCACTTCTAACATTGCCCTATGCGGTAGTAGAAACACGTCCTCGTCTCTCGTGTTAAAATTTCTAACCCCGGTTTTATTTGGTTCGTTTGAATTTTCATCCAAATACTAGCCGTATTCGAACTCTGTTTCAGTGTCGTCAGCATCGATTTCTTCGGTAAAATCAAGATAATTTTTAGCTGATATTTTATTTTATAATCGTTAAATAAAATTAAAGGTTAGCAGGGGTTATCGATTTTATTTTCTTTACGAGTTTACGTACTATTTCTTTGCCACTCGGCGATAAAAAAATTTTTGTTGTAGCTATCATAGGTCATTTTGTTTCTTCTGTTGGCGCATTATCTGATATTACTCGTTTTATTTCTGATGTGGAAAGTCCTTTAATCTTATCAGCAATCTTTTGCCCTACTGCAGTACCTGCTGAAGAAGCTGCCCCGATAGCAAAAGCTTTACCTGCGTCGAGTGCAATAGGCGCTACTTTACGCGCAATTCCTAGAATATTCTCTGCAATTGTTGTAAATATATTTCCAAAAAAAAATCAACCTACGATTTTTCTTCGATAAACATTTCTTCGTCTCATCTATAAAATTATGTTTATAAAATTGCGTGTATGTGTAAATAATACGTGACTATCTCGTTGTTCAAATCGATCTGTCTATCCGACTGGTCTGTGAGCTGCAACGTAATGCTTGTGTATTGATTTTCAAGATTAATTGGATAATAGATAATCTGACGCGGCTTAATTTGCATGATCGACTCTGGTGGAACTTCTGGTGAGAAACTGTAGATCGTTTGTCCTCTGCTACCCTTGGCTGAGTAAGATCCAAAAGCAATAGAGCAATTTCCAAGTATTGTATTTACTTCTGTTATATCTACTGGTAGTTCACTATCATACATAATAGCATGATCAAGAGCACTATAAATTTTTTCAGTAAATCCTAATAGTTGTGCAATACTTTTTTCCCTCGGTTCGAAACCGATTAACATATTTTTCAAAGTCATCCTAGCTCGCAAAGTGTTATAATTTGCTGTTTGTTAACTCAAAATTATCAGCCATACCGCCAGCTTTTGTGATGAGCTCTTTGATTGTCTTGATTAGATGAGTGACATTATAAGCTCCTTGTATAATTTTTAATCTTCTTGTTGTAAATGTTGAGGATGTTGTAATCGGAGTAAATGAAATTTCATCGTTGACCCCAGTTTTACATTAGGCATAGCATTCCAACAAGTACAAGAAATCAATCCAATCTCATATTGTTTTGCATGATCTAGTTCTATTGGTGGATTATACTGCACAGAAAAATTTGCAAAGTTTCATATTGTCTGCGATTAATCAAGCAATAATGTTGTTGACATTATACTAATATTTTAGATAAGATCGCGGTGTAAAATTTCGTACTGGGACGATGTTAGTAATCCGTTCGATCTTAGATGATCAAGTATATCAATCATTTCGTTATCAATCTCTACATTTTCGTTACCAGCGTCTTTAGAGGACATCAACAGCATTAGCCGATCGACTATTTCTGCCTTTGAAGTAAACACTTTGACTCCAGATCCAGTGGTTTCCTCTGATAATGTTTTATCTCGTTCGCTTTCGTATTTGCTAAAAAGGCTTTTAAAATTACAACCTTTACCATATTCTTCTTTTCTAGTTATATAGTGTACTGCTGTTTTAATTAAAACCTCAGCAATAATTCCATCTCTTATTCTCTCATACAAGGACAGCATTTCATTTTCATTTGTAGCTTTTTTAATTTCTTCATCAGCTTTCATATAATTTTCGTGTACGTTTTCTAAAGCAATTATCAGTTCTTCGTAATTATCTTGTGACCAATTTCGAATATTATTAAGATTGTTGAATTTTTTATCTTTCAAATAATTTTTAATAAAATTTTCAAATTCTTCATCATGTATTTTTAACCTGGCATTTTTTCTGTAAAATATTATCTGTTTTTCAACAGGCATTACAATTTCAGCCACTTTTATTTGTTTCTCAGCCATTTCTTCTGTTTTCTTTGACAATTTTTCAATCATCCTTTATAACTAATTTAGATTAACTGTCAATTTTGTTATTGCATGTTGAAGTACAAGAGGATTGTTCTTTAGCCTGTCAAACTCAGTTTGTCGTGCAGCAGGATCAGCAATGTTTCTTACAAGTTCGTTTACAATTTTTAGTTTCTTCTTTCGATCTTTCTCCAAGTAAACCAAACAAACCTTTTTTAATTTTTTCTAGTTCTCCTGGGGATAATGTTTGTATTTCTGGTTGCTTGCCAAGCATTGCCTCAGTAACAGGTTTAAAAAGTTTAGCAGTTTCTTCCTCTGCTTGAACTTGTCCACGTCGAGCTTCTTCCAATTTTTTCTTAAAAGCCGCTCTAATTTCAAGAAATTTTTTAGCAATTCGATTCTCTGTTGATGCTTGTCCATTATTTTTTATACGCTTTACAAAATTAGATCACAGAAACGTGTCAATGCAACAACGAAACATCTTGGTTGGATCACGCGCTACCTTGTCAAATAAAAAGAAATTGTATCGATCTTTGGTTGCATGACGATACAATTCGATAAATGTATCTTTAGTAACGTCACCGCACTGCTCGTTTGCAATATTTCTCACATCCACATTATCTTCGCCAGAAAATAATATAAAACAACCAGTATTTCGCCTAATAAATCTATCGACATTATAAAAACCTTGGGCAAGATAAACATAATTACATCTTTTATTTCGTGATAATGAAAAATAAGATCTAATCTTGTTCATCTCGTTGTTTAGCGGAATACCGTCAAAGACGATTATCTTATGCTCAGACGAATCAAGTTCGTTCACTGGAACGAGTTCTTCTGATTGTTTTATTTAAATAATTTCCTACATAAAAAAGGCATGAATATTTGTTCTGTTGTAATCTTAGTTTTTAACATTTCAAACGCTTCTCCGCACTCCTTAGTTTATTTAAACGCCTTCCCTGACTGTCAATTTATATAACAACTAGCGATTGACAAACAAATCTTTAATGAATCTCCTAGAGTACGAACAAAGCTTCAGTTAGCTTTGAAGGTCCTTCACATTTGTTGATATAATCCAAGATTTCACTACCTTTTTTTCAGGGTTTGTTTTAATTCTCTTGTCCGATACCATATGCCTTAAGAATGCCACTTTGTGTGCAAACAAGTAACAATTGGTGGGTTTAAGTTTAAGATCTGCCTGTTGCAATCGATTGAAAACTTCCTGTAGACGGCTTAGCTCCTCGTGGAAAGTTTTACCGAAACTAATTCAATCATCTAAATATATCAGACATATTTTCCATTGTAAACCTGCCAAAATAGTCTCTATCAGCCTTTCAAAAGTGGAAACTGAATTGCATGATCCAAAAAGCATTACAAAATTATGACGTCATCAATTTGGTAATTTGGTGTTACAAAAAGCTGTTTTATTTATCAACCTCGTCCATTTCTCCTTGCCAATTTCCTCGCATTAAATCAAGGGAAGAAAGCCATAATACACCTGAATATCGATCCAATGAGTCGTGGTAGAGGATAAGCGTCCTTCAGTCAGTTGATTGACTGATCTATAGTCGACATAAAAATGCGTCGTTCCATCCTTCTTATGTGTTAGCACTATGTGCAAAGCCCATGGTTTTAATGATGGCTCTAAAATGCCTTGACTTAACATGTCAACATAGTCTTCAGTTTTCTGTCTTGCGTGAATCGGAATTCTACGTGTGTGTTAACATCCGTTAGTCTCGAGAGACGATGTAAATGAGTCCATTAGAGGTGTCCCGTTTGGTAATTTATCAGCGTCTTCAGTGGCTCTAGATTTCTACACGGAAGTGCCAATCCTTGCTAAAGTTGCTGCACTTGAAGTGTAAGTCTGGTGTAGGTTGAAGCTGCTTGCTCTTCCTATCAGATTGTGTTGCATCAGCGAGAGGTCGTAGCTTGTCCTCGCCGATTTTCAAACCAGTGTTCAGAGCATGTCGCCAGCTGAGTTTGTCTAGAGCAAGCGCTTCCCAGGTACTGTCATCGATCTCAAAGGCTTTCATGTCGTACTTGCAGACATTCTTGAAGCAGAGATGTGGCCGTCCGATCGATCTTTAGCCAGAGGCAAGCTTAGAAAAAAGAATTTATTTGGGGATCCGTCCGTCATCCATCCGACGTGCATGGCACAACCATCTGATGCGACGTTGGCGGAGGAGTGTGACCATGCTTGGAATCTTGGCACATTTAATCACCTCGTTGTTTGTCACTCGATCGCTACAGGTGATATTGAGTATACGTTGGAGGCATTACAAGTGAAAGGCGCTCAGTCTTTTCTCCTGTGAGGCGTACATGGTCCAGATTTCGCAGGCATAAATGAGAGTGATTAGCACACAGGCACGGTACACGGAGATCTTAGTGTTCATGGTCAGCATGGCGTTATTCCACAATATCTGCGACAACCTAGAAAGAGTTGTTGACGTTTTTCCAATCCGCTTGACGAGCGCTGCGTCGAGTGAGAGATTGTTAATGATGGTAGAGCACTAGTACGTGAACTGACTGACTAATTCTAGTTTGTAGTTGTTAATGATGATGCTAGGAGGATCCGCGCCCAAAGCCGTCGCTTTGGTTTTCTTAAGGCTGATGGTCAACCCAAATCCATCACATGCTTTAGCAAAGTGATCCAAGAGACGTTGTTGATCAGCATTTATGTGAGTGACTAGAGAAACATAATCTGTAAAGAGCATGTCCCTAATGGTTGCCTTTCTTACTTTGCTCTTTGCCTTCAGTCGTGCCAGGCTGAACAGTCTGCCGTCTGATCCCGTGTGCCGGTAGATCCCTTCTGTGGACGTCCCTAATGGGTACTTAAGCAGAACAGCGAAGAAGATAACGAAGAGAGTGGGATCAAGGACACAGCCTTGTTTCATTACGCTGTGGACGTTGAATGCAATGTGCCTTTTTATGCCGTCATGGAAGGACTGGAAAATGCTTAGCAGCTTTGGAGCTCATCCATTCTCCCTCAGGATTCTAAAAAGTCCATCTCTGCTAACCAGATCGAATGCCTTGGTGAGGTCTGTAAAGACCAGGAACAGGGGTCTGTGTTGTCTCTGCACTTCTGCAGTTGCCTGATGGAGACGATCATGGCGATTATGGACCTCTCTGCGCGGAGCCCTCACTGAAACTCTGAATACACTATGTCAATAAACGTCTGCAGTCTGTTCAGGATGACTCTTGCGAAGTCACGACGCTGATAAGTAATATGCCCCCTGTATTTGGTGCAGTTGCTTATGTCGCACTTGTTCTTGTACAAGGTTTTTATCTTGGCGTCTCTCACGTACTGAAGCACTGCACCTTTATATCAACACTGGCAGAGGCGGTTTTGCAGGTGTATAAGCAACATGCTGCCACCACACTTGATGTCTTCTGCCGAGATGCCATCCTATCCTGAGGCTTTACCTGAGTCAGTTTTTCTGAGACCATCTTTAGTTCTTCCTCAGTAGGTTTCTCATCTAGTTCGGTCATACAAGGGATGTTTTCAATTGCGCTGAGTGCATCGTTGGTCACGTCGTTCTCTCTGGAATACAGTTCATATTAGTACTCAACTCAGTTCTCCATTTGCTTGCCCTTGTCGTGGATGGCATCGCCAGCAGAAGACTTCAGTGGTGCTATCACGTTTTTTGTGTGTCCCATTGGTTTCTTTATGCCATCGTATATGCTGAATCGAGTATTCTTTGACGCACTGCCTGCTAGCCTCTGCACCGTGCTTCTGGTAGACCTGTATGCCTGTAGTGTACTCTGGCAGGAGGAACGCTTGTAGTCCAGGTGGGCACTGCGACGCTCTTCAATAGATGGCAGAAGTGTGGCAGAATTAACCTTAAACCAGTCGTTGTTTTTTATCCGCTTTTTATCAAATATTCTTGTAGATGTGCTGTATACAGTATATCTGATGCAGTATCATCTCTCTTTGGCACTGCAGTTAGGAGGTCTGAACTGAATCCCTAGGAGAGGGTGTAAGTGAATTCCTCAGCCTTGTCTGGATATGACGTCTTGTTCACATCAAAGTCTGGTTTCCCACTTGCCTAGTGTGATGAATCTTTTTTTGGCTAAAGCTTAATTTTACAACAAACTAGCGAGTGATTGGTGTCGCAGTTATCGCCGTGGAATGTACGAGTAAGAAGCATACCCTTCAAGGCAGACCTTCTCTTGATGATCAAGTCCAGCTGGTGCCAGTGTTTTGATTGAGGATTTCTAAAAGACACTTTGTGCTGTGGTTTCGTCTGAAGAAATAAATTGGTGATGCTGAGGTCGTGGTAAGAGTATTCTCTAGTATTCTCTGCCCGTTTTAATTCATCTTTCAATGCCAACCATAACACAATGGTAATGAGTCGTGATCGGCACCCACCCTAGCCTTGAAGTCGCCCACTATCAAGTTCTCTTCCTTGGGAATTATGTGGATGAGCAAGTCGAGTTCGTTGTGAAACGCATCCTTGGTATCAGTGGTGGCACTGAGTATTTGAGCGTAAATGATGATCAGGTTGACTGACTCGGTTGTGGTATGGAGGCGGAGAGATATCAATCTTTCATTTCCTTTTTGCCAGTGTTTTATTATCCCCAGAAGAGAATAACTGATGGCGAATCTAGCACCATACTCCCTGACCTAGTCGGTGCTCTTTCCTTGTCAGAAGAAGGTAAAAAAAAATTTCGCTGAGGGACTCGGAATTTCATAGCCGTCACCCCTGTAGTGAGGCGATAACGACATAGTCTTGCAAGTTCGTTGTTAATGAATGAAGTCTTTTGAACATCACTGATTGCCAGAGAGCAGTCAGCATGGTCCGGACATTCCAGGTACCTCCCTTGAGGATAGTTAATTTTCGTTTTGCTATTCTTTTGTATTTTCTCGGTCTAGTAGTTGCAGCCCGCTTGTCAGGAACTCGCGTACCTTAAGTCCTGCGCACACAGCAAGGCAATAGAGCTGTGGCGGAACGGCATCTTATTGGCTGGGGGCTGCCCAGCTTGAGGCAGGTGAAAACTGTCCAATGAAACAGGTTTATCTCTCCCACTGACGGAAGCAATCCCTGGTGTCTAACTCTACGCCAATCGAGTGGTGACTTATAACCGATAACTGTTATTTCCCATGTTGTGTCGACACTGTGAGGCGAAGATGGAGTGTCCTCTCCATGGCTCAAGACTTGGAAGGGTGATAGGGATTATTACCTGTTGTCCATGCAACTGACTTCCCCTAACTTCGCTGCTGGTGGATCTAAGGGATAGGACAAGCCAGTACGTCATGACACCAGCAAAGTTGTAGGAGTTGCAGAGATTATATAGAAAGCTGTGCCAAGTCGCCTTATTGACTCCATCTCCGGATTTTCTGCTGAGGTTTACTTCCTTAGCCTTTACCATGATAGGGTATAGTCGCAAGGCAGCGAAGCTTTGGAGTCGGAGTTAACCTTCTCCAAGACAGGTGACCACCCAGTTTTAACGGGCCCCATCTGCTCGAACCATCTGCTTTTGAGGCACCAGAAACTTGCTTGTCATCCCTTCTCCAGTCAGTTTAAACAGGTTCCGCCGGGCTTAGTAGTTAAGACACTCGTGAAGGCCTAAAGCTGTATTTGGTTGTCAGACGTTCTCCCAGACGCAAGCCATTGGGAGATTTCCATGAGAAGTGGGTGCTTATCTCCCACATCCGCCTTCTGCGATAACAAAGTTTACTTTACTTAACTTGCATACACCGCCTTTATCTTGTTACGTGTTTGATTGTTTCTTCCAAGGTCATATTTTGATTCGAAAATAAACCCGAGAACGTACTTAGAAACTGGTCAACTTTCTTGCATTTTGCCGATGTAAGACCCTTTTTCGTTTCATGAGATACCTTTTGCAGGTGTTCAGGCATTTGGATGGTTTTCATATGAGTCAATAAAACTTCAGAATCATCATCATCGTCATCATCATCGTATAATGTTCCATAATAGTTTCAGCATGGAAAATATTTTTTGTCGGTAACATTCATGACCCTTAGAAGAATGACATCATCGGATGTTGCCCTAATAAGTACTTTCCAACTAGAAGTTATTTTCAATAAATCCTCTGGTTCTTCAATTCAGATCGATCAGAACCGCTTGTAATTTGCAAGGAATGATCATTTCGTACCTTGCAGGGATAGATATTTTCTCTGAGGTAAACCCCTCCTCACTAGGAGTGACCGCCAACGATGTAATTTGCCCGGAATCTAATAAAGTTAAATATAAAGTATGAATATATGAATGGAACAAATATGTAACCTGAGCTATTCCTTATGTAGAATAAGCATGAATTCGGGATACACAATTCCCTGCAATAATCTAGACTATAACTTAGCAAGCCAACAACGTACATGTAAAAGTAAAAATGTTGTGCGGACTCCGATAAACAATCTCAGGACAAGTATACCATATCAAGATAATTGATGTACGACTCAACAAAAAATTTTTTGCTAATATATGCACTTGTAAGTAATTAAATCATAGCATAAACGACGTACATAAGATTTATGTAATTACCTTGTTTTTCAAGCTTTAGGTGTCCTTCAGACAAACGTCTCTCCCTTGGAGAACAATTGGTTTAATGATAACTTTACTCGTTAAAATTCTCAGTCTCCAGGTCTTATTTTTCCCCTGTCTTAGAGAAATGTAGACTGAAGTTCGAAGTTGACTCCTGTACATTTAAACTTCATGGGTTTTTTTAATCAGAATTATAAAACTTCTCGCTTTTTCCGGGCACCAAATCCTGCATTCCTTCTATCAACAAATGGCTTCTAAGTGGTCCTGGACTATCCCCGACTGTTAGTTTCCATGTAGAACCAAAACTTGAACTCCGTTCCGGTAAGTTTAAACAACCTATGCCTTAATTATAAATTAATAACTCTTGCCTTTGCCCGAACCAATCCATACTTTATTGCGTGTAAAATACACAATTAAAAATAACAAAGATCTACCTTAACAACTGGTCATTTACATTCTCTGATAACACAACTCTAGCGCATTCCATCGAATTTGATTTAATCACATCGTATGATAATATGGTGCCCCAATAGTCAAACTGTAATTGACAACATCAATTTTGCATCCTACGTTTTCTAGGAAATCCAATCCCAACACTCCCTCTGCAACGATAACGCAATGCCTTCGACGTTTCCATCCAAACGATATGGTAAATATTCCTTATCCGACTACTTCCAGCTGTTTCCCATCTGCACATAGAACATTCCCAGTAACCTCATGTAAGATAGGTCGATATTCATCTTGTATACACCAGTTGCTATCATGGTAATCGTGTCGCATATGTCTATTAAGTTGACACCCATTCCGTGTACAGATCCAGGAAGGTTAATCTCAGCATCATTCATCGTTATCTGATCAATTGTATTCCTAAGTCTGGAATCACAATCCCACCTATGGCCCTTGGGTTGGGCTCTCCCTAGCTTTCCAATAGTTTAGGCTTACTTTTTGGACGGTGTCTTTTGAAGTGCACTATCTCTCCGCACTTGTAATAAGATCTTCCCTTCATTCCGTTTCTCTCTGCAGATCTTATCGCATAAAGATCGTATTCATTTTGCCATTTCTTCTGACAGATTTATGAGAATCGGACCTCTACTACTTCGCAATTTTCTCTCACCAGGAAATATTGGTTCTAGGCGCAGATGTTATACGGGAACTTCGAGTAATATAAACAGACTTTGTTCTCTTGTTTCACTATATACCCTCATGATAAGCTTGTAACGATATATACCTTCCTTATAAGCTTTCCGTCTAAAATAATTTACTGGTGGTTATTTTCAAAATTATAATACATTAATTTTTCTGTCGCTATAAACTTGTCCTGTGACATGCAGTGATAAGAACTTTGGTTGTGAGCGCAGATTCATCGCTTCAAAGAAAAGAGTGTAGGTACCTTACATAGGAACCTACTCTTGCTAGCATGATTCAAGAATAAAGCTACTAAACTGCAATACCTAAGGATAAGAGATGTTAAATGATATACATGGAGATAATGTAACGTCTGCAGATGTGAAAGAAACCAGATATATAGTAATCAAACATTTACAAAGAGAAATATATAAATTGGTCTTGAGCACGGATGCTAATAATTGATACCATACATTATAATTCAGGTACTTGAATCTTTGATGCAAGTGAAACATTATAAATTGTATTACGTAAGGAACAGGAGATGCTAAATGATTTACATCGAGATTATTTGACTTGCACAATTCTACTGAAAGCACAATACCTTTTACTCAGCTATTTATAAACACAAATGTATCAGTTGGTTCTTAGCACGTACGCTAAAATTGATACGGCACATTATAACACAGGTCCAGGAATCTTTAATTTAAGTGAAACAACATGGCAAAACCGAATAGTATTACATTTGTTTATTTATACAGCACACAAAATCTCAAAAATCTTAGTAAAGATGTTACCTATAGCATGGTATTTCATATATGAAGTTGATGAAGTTCTCAGCGGGATATTATCATCGATGAAGTAAATGTTCGTATTCTAATGTCTTCGGCAATGATTGCGAAAAGGAATTGATATTATATGCTGCAATAAGGATCTTATTCATTTTGTTATTTGTTCTAAAAGACGTACGAGTATCGGACCTTCATTTTTTGTAATTTTCTTTCATCAGTAACTATTGGTTCTATGCACGAATTTTAACGGGAAGTTGTAGTAATGAAGTCTTTGGTCGATTGTTACACTATATTATCCCTTGATAAGATTATTGTTTAAAATAGGGAATCGTCCTTCAGTGGCGTCACTAGGGTTGTTGTCACCCAGTGCGGTAACGCATGTTGTCACCTCCACCCCTACCTCCACCCCGGACATCCTTCCTGCACAAAAATGTTTAAAAAATGTACAGACAGTCGTGTGCGGTAATTCATAATGTCACGCCCATTGACCAATTTACTGCACAAATATTCAAAACTTTTAGAGATAGTCATTTTAGTGTCATACCCTCTGATGGTGTCACAAGGTGCGGTTCGCACCCCCTTAGTGACGCCTCTGTAGTCCTTAAATTTCCTGGTGGCTAGTGTCAGATAGTTATTGTCAAAAAGTTTATAAATTGACGATAGTATGTGCATAGTCATAAGAAGCTGCGAAGTTCTGTCTATATCGTTTGATTTCTGCAGTCGACAATGGCGGACACATCTGGATGCTGACGTATCTCATTCTTTGATACAGTATGTCGCAGACACTTTACATTTCATTCGTTTGAGCTTCAGACTTACTTCAAGCAACCTGTCAAATACCTGTTGCAGATGATCCACTGCTTCCTCAACTATGTCTTCGAGATACACCTAGCAAATCTGCCACTGTAGGACCGCCAAAACTGTCTCTATCAGTCTTTCGAAGGTTCGGGGTGAAATACAGAGTCTGAATGGCATAACTATGAACTCGTACAAACCTTGCCAGGTCGCGAATGCCGTCTTCGAGCGATCCTCTGGCTTTAATTTTTAACTGCCAGTATCCTCTCATGAGGTTTAAGGTTCAGAACCAATATACTCTTGATAGCGAATCAAATGACTCGTCCATCCACGGTAGAGGGTAGGCGTCTTTCGCAGTCACTTCGTTCAAGGCACGGTATTTAATGCTGAACCTCGTTGTGCCATCCTTTTACATTACTGAAACCACTCGTGACGACCACGGATTGCATCACTGGGATGTTCACTGTCAAGAGACAATTGTTCTGGAGCATCCTCCTTGTCCATTAAAGGTACAAGTTAAATCTTCTTGCCGACGGAAAGGCGACTCTTTATTAAAATCGAGTCGAAACGAGTTAAACTTGAGAGAATCCATTCCAAGAATTTCATCTGCTAGATGTCAGCAACCAGCATTTTATGTTGACGATGAACCATGTATATGCTTATTAATAAATGTCCCATTAACCAATATTGGTCTACTGTCTGCGAGACTGACTTTCTCTCTCACATGAATCAAGTTTTATTTCCGGTTTGATCACACGATACACTTTTTTTAGGCATGATAATAATGTTAGCACCATATCAATCAGGAGATTAGCACCAGTTTCTTCAACTGTGCCTGATACATAAAACCCAATGTCGGCATCCAACGATCATTTTCCATGTCGATAGTTGCTTTGTTCTTCATGCATCTTTGTTTTTCGTTTCTGTTATATCTTATATGACCAACTGACCTTGGGGTTGGTTTCAAACTATCGTTATATGACTTCTTAGCGGGGCAATCTTTCTTGAAATGTCCAAGCTGGCCACAATATATACAAATAATTTCTTCATGTTTCTCCGTCGCCGTGGAACTGGTATCAGTTGCTTGGTATTCTTTTCTTCAGTCCTAGGCTCGGCGACCAATCTCGTTAGCTCCAATATCTCCTCTCTCATTTCTCTGAATGATGGCCCTTGATAATCCTTCACTGACGCTATGGACGTGCCTTTTACCTCTCTGTCGTTTTAGTTCACCTCTGGGAAATGCCTATAACTCGACAGCTATCTGTATCACATCGTTAATCGTAGTGGGTCTTCCCTTTTGTACCTTTAAGCGCATGTCAGAATCGTCCATGACATCGACAAACTCTTCATGCGCAAGTGTGTCAAACAAAACATGAATCACCTCTGAGTAAGCTGAAGTAGTAACCCACTGCATAGTTTGCACAAGTCCTGTTGATGCTTCTCTATTCTTGTGAACCCTACTTCTTACCTGAACTCACTTTAACTTGGTCTGGTTTGGTGGTGCGGATATGTTTGAGAGCCTCAACTAAATCAATGTAAAACTTTCATGTTCTGCCAACAATTGATGTGTACGACCTCTTCGTGCAATACCTAAACTCGGCTTATTTTCTTCTTCTGTCCAGGACTTTAAGACTGAACACATCTTGAAGTGAACGATAAAATTTATCAAGGGTCTCGTCCAGTCGTATGACATGAGAGTGACCTCGATCTCTCTGTATCTACTGTATTTACTGCATTGCATGTTGATATGGTATCAGCTACGCCAAACTTTGGGATCCTTTTAAACTTGAAAAAAGAAAACTTGCCAAACTTCGGGGTGATTTTGAGCAGAGGAAAATGTACCCTACTTAGGGGTCATTCTGAGCTGGAAAAGACATGCCCAACTATGGGGTTATGAAAAATATTGACGCTAGATATAGTTTTAGTATTTCCCACAAAAAAAATAAAATCCTTTTGTTTGTCTGTGTTGATCCGTCATTAAAATATAGCATTGTAGGCTCTTTGACCCATGTTTTAGTTGCTGCATACATAATGCCCCCACCCCGAAATAACTGCTAATTCGAGTGCGTTTGTACCTGAGTTAAAGATGCCAATGGGTACTCAGGTTACCGTACGTTAATAATACTAATACCTCGTGCAATAAAATGAACAACTGGGTACCTATTAACAACAAGTTTTTCAATAACGATTACAGTTTGAGGGTTGTGTCGTGTGCATATTTATTCATCATTCCAGGCTCTAGCATGATTGCTTACAAATTACTTGTCATACACGTACTATATAATAATATAATACAAGCCTTTCTTGCGCGACTTATTTTAGAATCCATGCTGGTATTTCAAGCTCGACTGTCTTACTTTCATTCTTGGCCATGGTTCATGCGCCATTTTTCTTGTGTACTTAAACCACAGGAATCTCCAGTTTTGTGAATAAAGCACGACGAAATTTCTGATTACATGAAATCACCTTAACGGTATTTTTAAATAATTTTATAATACCGTTAAGGTGATTTCATGTAGTCAGAAATTTCGTCGTGCTTTTATATATATATATATATATATATATATATATATATATATATATATATATATATATATATATATATATATATATAAAGCTGCAGACTTCTGTGCCTAAACCCACTTATTTTGAGATCCTGGTGACATTAATCGAGTCCATACCTTTCGTTAACAGCCGCAGTAAGTACTCATTATGAAATATTCAAAGAAATAAAATTTAAATACATGCCACAATTCAAATAAAAGAAAGCCACAATATAAATGTTTGGTTTAACTAATAACATTTTTGTCTCAAGTTTGGTGACCTGGAGTGGGTGTCAGCTGTTCAAGTCAGGGCCGCTGTTCATGTTTGATTACTGGACTTTTTCATACTAGCGCGCAACCCAAGACATATTTTGACATCGCAAAGGCAACGCGATAATTTGATTACCGTAACATGTACTTCTTACCATATGAAAAAAAAAAAAATGAACTAAGTGGACCACTACACAAAATTAAATGTTTCACTGAAATAATTTAAAATATAAGGGAAGAAAAATCTTTGTCAATTAATAAAATTGGGAAGAGGGAGGAATCTAATAAAAATTCACCACATATGTAAATGTGGTAATTTTTGCATGAATTTTACATGAAATATAGTCTGGTTCTCCCCTCTCCATTACGTCCTGCTACGAGCAACGTAGTGGAGAGAGGTCAGGGAACTAGACTACATGAAAAAGTGCCAAGAAAACAGACGGGTTTCTTCAAGGTGAAACAACTCTCCAGAAATTATTATATTTAGGTGGCGCTCACCAGTTATTATGTACTTTAGAGAGAGTGATGTATGTAAGGTGAAGTTGTTTGCATTTTAAACATGCATAGTGGAGAGAATGTTTGCATACCTATATACTACTTTCATAGAATTTGGCTGAATTTTTTATTGGATTTTGTACTTTTGGAAATTTTAAATGATCTTAGCTGCTAACTAAAATGTGCTCCAAAAATCAACCTGAATAAGTCTAAAGTACACTATTCTTGGCAGCTATTAAAATATGGAAAATTAATTTTGCCAAACTAGACAATACAAGCTTCTAAAAGTGCAATGAATGCATTACCAAATACATGAAATGTAAAAAATAAAAAATAAAAAAAAAAGTTATTGCCTCTAATTTTTACAATTTATCTCTTTAGTTCGAGAAGTGAAAATGAGCAAGTAGAGCTAGCACTTTTTTTGAAAGGTGCACCTCTGGAGTAAAGCCAAGCTGTATACTCTCTAACCCATATTACACCCATCAATCATACATCAAAATAAAGGGAATTAAAGGTTCTTTGAAAATACCCAAGGTCTACAAAGTCTTTTTTAAATAGCCAGTATAACTAGTGAGAAAACCCGGGGAAACTCTTTTTCTTTAAAATTCTAAAACACTATGCTAAATACGAAACTATCGAGCGCCAAATTAGACTACATATATAGAGTACCGGAGCTGGTATTGTCTAGTTTGGCAAAATTAATTTTCATGCATCAGGCGAAGTTTTTGTGCTTAAGATAATTTCTCAGGCATTATTAGTCACTGAGGTATGCAGCTTTGTGGATGCCACATTTGCCTCTTGGTGAGTGCATTAGCACTTGTACCAAACTTCGATCACTGGTCTGTTATGTTTTTTGAAAGGGGATGGCAGAGCATTCATATTCTTTGAACACACTTCTAGTAATTATTCTTACAATACTCTTTTCTTTACCAAAATCAAGTTTCTCTGTTACATTAGAACCCATATATTTGATTATTATAATGTTGACATACTTGTATGTAAATAAGCATGAAACGGAAATTGTAGTTTTAATAATGCTTGGACTTTGGTTTGCTTGGTGCTTTATGGCACAACAACACAACATTAGGTAATTTAGTGTGAAGCAAATTGGAGTAAAGTCCTTGCCCAAGTACATGCAATGTTAGGCTGATCTGATGATAGGATTCAAACCTAAACCCTTTCGATCATGGGTGTGGCATGCTAACCACTGAGCCAATGTGGCTCCATCTTGGGGTTTGAGAACAGAATCGAGAGTATACAGATAATGTTGATTGTATATGAAATTTAACCATGTATGCTCATCTGACTGATTTGATGAAATTTTGCTTGAATTACTTAAATTTGCATATAAGTCTGGATCAAGTACAAAACTGCATATACTCATGTCTGCTGTCATATAAAAAAAATGCAGGTTTTTAGGAGTAAAAAGTTTAATAAACAACGTAGTCCATGATCAGCTGGTGCATCATATGATGGCAGATCAGGGTACTTGTTGTTTACAGTTTGACCCGATTTATAAGTGAGTATATATGGAATAAGACACAAAACTATATATATATATATATATATATATATATATATATATATATATATATATATATATATATATCTTCAATAATACTCAATACTGGTACATTTCCTTAGGGGTTGCCCATAAAGGACGTCTGCAGATAATACATGTTTTCCTAACACCATCCCTTGTCTGCTTTTGCCCATGTATGGCTTACATGCACCCCACCCCTGGATGCAAACATCCCCATCTAGCAGGGAAAAAATGTAGGCTATGTAATCAACCTTAGGCACTGGGAGCCAGACCTATGTATAAATGTCAACCAATGAATATATATATTCGGTGGCATAAATCATACAAATTGAAATTTACAAATAATTTATATTTAGGGATCACCCATTAAGGACATCTGCAAAACATACTGGAATACATGCAGTAGGCCTAAAAATATTAACTTGCAGACATTCACAAGGTCCTTTAAACTCCACCCCCATCTTTGCAGATGTCCTTTATGGATGATCCTTTATTGTAAAGTCCTTATTTATATTGCAGTTCCTATTATAAGGTGGGTATGGTAAGGGATTCCATTTTAGTATGTGATAGTAAATTGATGTCTTATACACTTTATTTTAATAGTCTCACTGAAAGGCCATATCCTGTCTGGCACCTAGGGGTAAGCATTGTAATGAGGGAAAATGCAGAAATATCAATAGAAACTATGTATATGCAACTGCAATATTATCTGTCAGTTTTTTTTACTTCCAGTAATATAGTATACATGTGTCGTGCTATTTATACTTGGGAAGATGGATGGAGCAGACAAAAAGAGTATGTTTACCATACAGAATTTTTATGGTAGTCATAACATAAGGTAAGACTTAAGATCTTGAATGTCTTCCATTGGAGAAATTTTTACTATTGAATATTTGTGTTCTGTGTTTATATATAAAACTGACCAAATATACCCAAATACTGTCCAGAATATGACCCCAAATTTACAATATACCCATATAACTCAGAGCTGTAAAAAAAATATGCAAATATTAGATATATAACCACATTGAAATAAACTAAATATTATGAAGAGATTAATGAGTTAATTTAATGTTCAACATAACAACGTAGTGCAATGTAGCTCTGGCATGTATTGGGCACCTATTTTAGGGAAGGCTACATATTTGTAAGGTTACTATCTAATGTGTTGTTCACAAAGTATTAAGAGGCCCTGGTTGGCCAAGTGGTCAAAAATGTTGTTTACTGATCATTGCAACCTCTTTTTCTATCCTCCTGGTTTTGAATCTTGGGCTTGGCTAGTGTGGATATGTGAAAAGCCAGCACCTTCCCATGGGATTGTGGTTATTACTGTGGCTTACCTGGCATCTTTCTCTACCAGTTACACTGATCATTGTGTATCATGCACTGAAAAACCAAAAACAGCAACTACAAAGTAATGCAGCATTTTTTTAAAAATAATTCAGGATAGAAAGCATTTAATAATTTCATAATACATGATTGTTGTGTGGTTTGTTTAGTACTTTTAACATTTCAGAGCCATTAAATGCAAGTTTTTGAAAAGCATATATACCAGTACAAAATTTGACTGCTCATTTTATGTTTGCATATCACTTTGCCCTATTTGCACTAGAGGGGGAAGCCTCTTCACCAAATGTCATGGAATTGTGTGTAGTGTAATGTTTATGTATTATATATAAATGAAAATGTATTATGGTTTCATCACTTCATACAAATTTTCCAAAGTGTGGTATATTTTTAGCCTTAGTTAAATTCACTCAGTGCTGCATGCACAAAGCACCAAAAGTGAAAAATCTATCTATCTTGTATTCCCTGGTCATTGATTTTACCATAACCAGAAAACCTATAGAGTAAATTCTCACTATTGTTATGTACATGTAATTAAATTGTGTGTGTGTTGGTATTAAATTCTTTTTTTTTTGTTTTATTTTTGTTTCATTACATTTTATTGTAATGATTGTTTTCACTGAATTCAATATTTTTTTTAAAAAGTACATTTTCTTTGTACAGAAATTAAAAGTATTTCATTAGCATTATTTTTAGCTGACCTCATTCAGACACTTGGTAAACCTAAAGTTTAAATGATTGGTCAGTATCAAGGTCATACATACCTCATTGCCATGATCACCTTATGTCAGCAACATTATTTTATTATCGGATCTTAAATAGGACTATCAGCGTGCACATGTCAAGTGCCTTGTATATGGTGATCATGTGACCTATCATAAGTGTCAAAATGATATTTTAGTGGGGTTTGATACTCAGTATCACTGTTTTTGTAGTTGAGTCGTAAAATTGCCTTCAAGAAGATCTGAAATATTTTCTGTTGCTGCCAATTTTGAGTTATTTATTATTTAAGAATAATTTATATTCTCTGGAAAATAAGTGCTTTGTCATCGAAGCTTTGAACAAGGACATTCAGTGGGATTTATTCAGAGTGCTAAAATGAGAATATTCTTTTGTGATTCATAAAATTCAGCTTGGAACTTTTGACAATTCTTTCGTGATATAAAAAATTTAACGTGGAACTCTTGACACATCACTGTTTCATTCATCTGACATCATTGTCTGTCATCTTTGAACTTTGCTGGGATTCAAATTCGGATTTATTTAGGACAAAAGACATATTTTTCAATTGTGGGATTAATTTTTGGATTATATTCACAAACTATAAGTCCTTTTTCATATTTTTGCTGTGGTTTCTATTGAAATACATTATTTTTGTTAAAATTTACAAAACTTGTTGACTTTACTCTTTTTTTTGTTACTTTGAATGAGCTGTGATTTGTAACATTGTATTATCACAATACAGATGAGTTTAATCAGAAAGCTGTCCACCTTACAGAAGTCATCTTAAGATGTAGAGGTATGTGCAGTGTGAAAATGTATTCTTTGTAGCAATCCTTTCTATGTAATAGAGTTGTTGAATGTTTAGGAATTTACTCTAAATTTTCTAGAAAGTAAGACATGTCAGTATGATTCAGTATTGCAGTATGTGAGAAGCATCAATGATACATATGCCTTGCTTGTTGATAAATCATACATTGTTCATATTTGTTATACATTGATCATCCCTGGTGATGGATCCATATTTGAATCTTTTAGGTTCTATATATTGATATTTTTTTATTACTTGTTGAAGTTTTATGCTCTAATTGGTTCCATGTTGGAAAAATATCATTTTCTTATATTCATTGTTGGTCTTTATGCACACAAGGTGTCAGATTCATTAATCATTCAGTTACATTATAAATAAACATCTCCATCGTAAAATTATGTGCAGCATCTTTGCTGGATCCATTCGCATGTGATGATCTTTAACAAAATTGATATTTTTGTATATATACTTGTGAAATTTGAAATAACAGATAAGATAATTATCCAATTCACTGTATATGTGTATTTAATCACAAATGGCAATGTTTGGTTTGTATCTGAGTATATGTAATGTTTGATTAGTATTGGGTATTTTTGGATATATATATATATATATATATATATATATATATATATATATATATATATATATATAGATGTATTTGCATAATTTGTCCTCTTTTTACTAAACAGAACTTTTGGTTCAGTGCCCTAGTATTTGTTATGTAACAAAAGAATCAAAACACAACACATGAATCAATCATCCTCATGAAACCAAAACCTTGTATGTCAAATGGTGAATATGATGTACTTATCCATTACCTTACAAAAATAACCATTATCATGAAATTGAAGACAAAATGTTCAGTTTAATAAGATAGTAATGTCAAGGTCAAGGGAACTTATCTCTAAAGGCAGATGAAGTTTCGGTGTTCATAGGTCTCAAAGAATAGCCATATAAGGCTTCTGGTCATTCCCTACATCACAGACTTTTCACATAAGCTGTCTTTAGTTCTTGGCAAGATGAGCAACTGTCTAATCCAGACATTTTTAAATATGAACAGCTATCTCCAAGTGAAACTTGTACAAGTTGCTCAACCAAAGAGTCTCATGTTTTAAAGTCGTATGTAACTGTCAATCTGTATTGAACTTATTGCATTGCACAAAACAAATTATGATCATTGATTACTATAGTTATTCTAATAGAAGCCCACCTTTTTCTACATAAAAGATAAATTTCTATCTTATCAAGGTATATAAATTGTGTGTGTGTGTGTGTGTGTGTGTGAGAGAGAGAGAGAGAGAGAGATATGGTATCAATGCCCTCTTTGCACTGCTCCTGGGGCATATATTAGAATAAATCAGTTATTTTAAGTCTGTTGGTTAAAAAGGTCAAAATTTTAGAAGTCACCCTTAGCAGCAGAGAGGGTGAATCCTACAACAATATATTTGCGACAAAATCGATTAAAGCCTCAGAATGCCAATGGAGCCTTCCTACGAAATCTCATATTTTAACCAAAAAAAAATTAAAGGTCCCATTTTACAAATGGAGCCTTAGCGATTTTGTCGCAAATACATTGTCATAACCACACTCAAATTGCTGCCATCTACGTCTACAAATTTTTGCGACAGAATCGATTAAAGCCTCAGAATGCCAAATGGAACCTTCCTACGAAATCTCATATTTTAACCAAAAAAAAAATAAAGACCCCATCTTAGCGATTTTGTCGCAAATACATTGTCATAACCACACTCAAATTGCTGCCATCTACGGTCGCAAATATGTTGTCATTTCACCCTCTCTGCTGCTGATTAATACAAATTATTTGTTAGCTTTTCACAAACAGACTAATCGATAATACTTCACCACGTAGATCAATTAAATTATTTGACTGATCGGTGAGTGTAAAATTAATTCTGGTTAGTGAATCATTTTGACATTGCATATAGACTGGATTAGTCGGATTTTCAACAATTAAAAATCCGGGGGGTGCTGTTGGTGCAAATGAATAAAGAATGTAACCCTGTCGGGCTTGATTTGATTGTTCCATATTAATTTGATAACTTCCTTCGATTACATCACACGTTAAATTAAGTGCGATCACCGATGAAATATTCACATTGTTCGGTGCGATATGTCTACCGTCGCCGTCGGGAGAATTATTATAAGTGAGGATAATAGGCTTCGGCTGGCTATCTTTCCATGATTGATAGATTTTATTAAATCCTTCGTCGATGGCAGTTCTGAGTTTTTTCTTTAACTCGGGAACATTATATCCTGGTAATTTATAATTTGGATTTTCATTTATATTTTTTTTATAATCTTGAGCTGAGCTAGTTTTTGAAATCGGGCTATTTTCATCAGTGAAGAGATTAGTAATCCTCGAATTAAATATTTCCATGTCATCGATGATTTTATTACCCGCGGCGACTACACTAGTAAACTCAGCTTGTGAAAGAAAGCCAGATCTTAATGAGGGTAATAACGACAAAAAATCATTATTCATTCTATCAAGGATGTGATCTTTAATATCTACAAATGTTGGACTTGTTTCATGTATTTCCAGAATTTCACCTTCCTGTGGGATATAATCATTAAAAAATGGAATTCTCCACACATCTTCACCATATTGATTCTTATATCGATATCTTTTTGTGAAGTTTATATCCTCGAATTTTTTATAGGTTTTTGATGGATTTTCAGGTCCTATTTCATCAGTGACATAATCAGATTTTATAGGCTCGGGCGTGGAATTATCAGCACTTCTAGGTGGATCTTCGGGCCATCCTAATACTGTTCTTATTGAACTGTTATAAATATCTACAACATACCCAGGAGAGCCTATTTCAATTGTAGATGACAGTGTTGGTTCATGAACTGTTATCGCAATTTTTGATTCTTTTTTAGTAATGGATTTTATTCTACGTTGTAATTCATTATTAATTTGCTCAATTTGATAGGACCCAGTTGGTATTGAAACAACGTTCCAATCTGGAGTGTCATCTTTTTTATTCCTATATGCAAATACCAGAGAATTATTAGGTCTCTGACCGCCAAATGGAACCGATCTGATATTAGGCCAACTATGATACACTCGTAATTTTGCCAACGCGATTTCCTTTACTGAAACAGGTGAGGGAAAATTCACACTGAATTTAGGGTTTGTTGACGATATTGATATCATACTTGTTTTCCGCGGAGTGGTATTTTCTGCTATCCGCTGAAGTAGTTGAATCTCTTGCGACATTATTATTATTATTCACAATGTCTAATTTTGCAATAGATGAAAAAACGCTAGCGTTTTTAATCGTAGTATCATAAATACGTATCATCGCGGAGAATTCGTCTTCGGTAATTATCGTATCATCAATCGATGATGACATCAACGAGGATAATTGTGAGTAACCGTTAGATACTGCTTGATGTTTTACTATATAGTCGTTAAGTTTTTCTTGAGAACACGATGATATTTTTTTAGTAATAGCATTTGCAAGTCCAGCAAATGTTGTCACCGCGGAAATAGCAATTGGGACAGCAATCGGAGCTACCATTGTTACTGAAGATAGTATAATACCAGCACCGGCCATTATACCAGATACCGAGTATACTGTAACATCAATTGCGGTAATTCTCCTGCGATACTTTTTAATTTTTATTTCATATTCATCAATGAGTGTTTTGAGTTTTGTTAAGAAGTCTTTGACGGTATCATAGCGATATTGCGATGATGGAATCATATTATTTTAAAACCTCAAGTGGTTTTTAATTGTTAAAAATTCTAATTTAGATCAGCTACAAACTCCATGTACCATACAAATGATGTCTTATTTAAATTAGGATCAGTGCTTGTTATTGTAAACCGTTTGTATTCACCCACGTCAATAGTCATTGAAATCACGTTGTTGTATCCATATGAAGTCGATGATGATATATTAAACTGATTCAGTGACACTATTGTTAATCGATAAATACCCTTGTTTGACACAGTGAGGGTTACTGTATTCTTTTTAGGTTCCCAATCTAATGATCCAGAGAGAACTGTGTATATCATATTTATGATATTTCTCTCATGAGGAATCTTTATTCTTTCAAGTAGCGGAAGATTGTCTGTTTTAAATTTTGTAATATCCTCGATAGATTTTTTAATACTATTAATGCTATCTCTAATAATACTAAATCCAGCATCATTAATATTTTTAATACTGGATTTAATTTCATCAAAATTGGATTTAATTTCAGCGAGAGATGGAGAGGTTACCGCTGGTGTTCCAAAGAATTTATTGATAATATTTCTACGAAGGGAAGTATATGTTGTTATATGTTTTTCAAGTTCTTCATTTAAATTTTTTAATGCATCTGTGATTGTAGAAACGAGTACACCCGGTTTGAGTTTTCCATCATTTGAATATAACGCTATTGTATCTTCAACGACGTCACGTCTTCGTATTAAGACATCATCCAATGAAACATTACTAGATTTCAATTTGCCCTGGCGATCTTGAAATACAACTATTTCCCCAGGATCTACACTTGACAAATTTAATGTCTCGGCGATTTCATCTTCGATTATTTTTTTTACACTTTCGACAGCGAATTTGCTATCGGTTTCTGTTTTTTTTTATTCTGATAAAGGTCGTCCCCAAATATCAATCATTATACGAAAACGCTACGTTTTTCTAAATCATAACGCTATCGTTTTTGCCATTGCCTGCTAGTATATTCATTAACAACAACTTGTGGTGGTTTCCTTGGAAATTTAGATATCTCTGCAAGGAAGTTTAATACTTCACGACCGCATATCGGTGGATCATTTAACTGTTGTGTTGGTAGCGTGGAATAAAAAATTGGAGATGACTTTGTTATTGTGGATACATATCGCATGAATTCTTTTGGTGGAGCTAATCCATATGAATCAAAATAGACAATTCCACGTGGATCAATTGCATATGCGACCCAATGAGTTCCTTTTCCGCTGCTGTTATCGAGATTGATAATACCCGTTTCATTTTTCATTGGTTTTGACGGTAATTGATCTCTCATGAAAACTCCTCTAAAGTTTTTTATTGATAATGATTTTACAGCATCAATTAAATCAAAATTGGACATTGGTGAAAATCCTAGGGATTTTTCCACTAATAAGCCGTTCCTGGTATTCTTAGGCCCGTGCCCTTGTACCAATTGTGTGGAGTTCCTGGTAGTCTTAGACCCTTTCCTTTTTTTTTATAGCCTTTCCCAGTAGCTTTTTTCAGGGCCATTCCTGCAGCAGTACCAACGGCTCCTAACGCTGCCGCCTTCGCAACCGCTGGGGCAGCCGCTGCAATCAATGCTGGAATAGCAGCTAACAGCGGGAATATTCCACCCGATTTTATCATACTGGCGATAGCTGCTTTCGAAAAATCAATTTGAACTCCTCGTTTGTTCTTTAGCGCATCATTGAAATGTTTTATTTGACGATCTGTCAGTGATAATTTATGTGCACCACCGGACATTTGAGTGGGTTTCAACGTTATTGTAGTTCCACATTCTTTAGCCGACTTTGATTTCAATTTCTTGACCTGACCATCAGTCAACTGGACATTAACAATACTATATGTCATTCTATTCTAAATGTAATTTACACTTTCAATTGATCTTATTGTGAAAATCCTAACTACATGTTTTCCACTGGTGCATCAATAAGTCTCATTCGTCCGCCAACTCCTTCTAACAACATTGATTTATCACTGAGAATGACAGCAACTGCTCTATAATCGGCTATACCAGCAGGGCGTTGTACCCGAGCTTGGAAGTATATATCAACAACAGATTGTCTCATCATGTCAAGATGTTCCAATGAAAAGTAATAAATCGGATAGTGTTTTTCAAAATCAATTTGCGATATTTGCAAACCAGTATCAACATTTTGATCACGACCCATATACAACAATATTCTATGATATACACGAGCTATGTAGTTGTTTTCATAATCAAGCTGTACAATCTCTGCTGGCTCTTGTTGTCCGTTTATTCTCAACGAAACTTCACTTACCCCTAATTTATCAAATATCATATGACTAGATACTTGACGACTCACTCGATTTGCATCCTGTAACGCTATAAAGATATGACGTGGAGCTGAAACACCTTGTTTTGATGCTAAGTGCCATGTAAATGTGCCATTTACATTAGCCTGCTTCGTATCAGTCGTTGTTGTTAGCCAACTTAGCAATGATTTTCCACCTGTGTCCATAAACGATAGTAATTCTTGCTCTATTGTAACTGCTGGTGTCAAGACGGGCATCCATAAAGTCAATTTATTTAAAATGACTTTACCATCATCAACACCATTAGCACGCCAAATTGCATCATTGTCATTTTCTTTTCGCACTAACACAACCGTATGCTTTGCTCCATAGATGACTTTTCTGACATTTCTACAGAATCCGAATATGTGATGTAACGGAATTGCACATGAAAATCGTCGATGTCCTTTTAATGCTCCTTTTCGTGTTGCAAATCCTAGATTGAAATTACCATTAACCCTTTTTAAAATGTCGAATTCAGCGCCTGGTCTATCTTCACGGTCTAGATTAGCTGCGAGTTGTTGATCAACTTCTGCAGTAGCTTGCGCAGTTCGTACTTTAATAAACTGAATATGGTCAGCATGTTCAGAAGTATCCTTAGCAAACATCATAGACGGACCAGCCGACCTTGTATAATCATCAGAATATCTCGCAAGTCCGATTATTGTTGTTGCAATATCAACATCTTGTTCTATTGATTCAATTTCTTTTCCATCAATGATATATCTTGCACTGTTAAATAGCGCCATAATGCCATTATTTACAAAACCAACTCGGATATTTGGGTTATCCCCATATGGTGTATCAGCTGCAACATTTGTTACAAGCTCTCCTTCTACTTCAATAAACGCCTCACACGGCAAAAAGTATCTACTTGTATCTTGAACTTGAAGTTCAACTCTCCCTCGTTGATTAGGCTGTCTTGCAGGATAGGCATAATACTGATAGTTAATTTTAGAATCATCTTTATTCACCGGTGCCGCCATATCAAACGCTGGATCAGCAATTTTTTTAAATGCCATTTATACTAAAACGTATCGTTTTTCTAAATCATTTTCTTTTTCGATTTCCTCCAAGACCGCTTCCCGCTATCATACTTGCAATATTACTACTATCTGGTGAAGTCATTGCTAATGATGCTAGTTTTTGTTCCACTGCGTTATTTATCACTTTACTGACATTTGCAGGCATCATTGTTGTTGAAGGTAGCGGTGGTGGTGGTTTTCGTCCGAATCTAGATTTCACCAATGACGTTATTCTATTCTTTGCGGTAGAAAAGGCCGTTCCTGCAAGATCTCCAACAGCGTTAATTCCCTTATTACGAATAACATCAATGGCTTTCATCGCTAATTGTTTAGCAATTGGTGCTACTTTTGGGGCTATTCTTGTGAATAAACCAGCCATGATATTTCCAAGGCCGTCACCGTAGTATGCCTTATAAACGGGCAATCTTGAGTTCACTACATACACGTTTGTTGGTTTATTGTGATTATAGTGTACTATCATCTTATTTGAAATGACTTTGTAATTTCTAAATACAATTTCAATCACTAAATTCCCCCGGAATTCCGTCTATTAACTCATCCAAGAGTTCTCGATACGTATGAATATCAATTATCCCACCTTGGAATAATCGTCTGCAAATATCAAATGCTTCATTAGTTATTTCGACTGAGTTATTTCCAGCTCGCTTACCTCCCATAAGAACCTCAAGTCGTGATATATCATTAATGATATTACTAGGACACATATGAGAATCATGATGAGAACTTCCATAACCCTCTCCTGAAGAACTTTCTGATTCGGAAACGTTTTGAATTTCTGGAGCTGGTTCGGAAACGTTTTGAATTTCTGGAGATTGTCGACCTCGACCTCGTCCTCGTCCTCGACCTCGACCTCGACTTTGTTGTTGTTGATCTAAACCATACTTATTAACTCCCATTTGAAAAGCTAGGTAATTCAAGTTACCCTTATTTAAATTTCCGGGTTCATTTTTATTAATTTTAAATAACCAATCCACCCATTGATCTCGTTTTATTATGTTCTTTTTATACTCGTCTTTTAAAAAATCCTCCCTGTTATAATAACGTTCGGCAGCGAATTTACCAAATAACACATAGTCTTCAGGTTTCAGCAATTGAATTCGTCTGATTTCTTCTATAGCTTCATCAGTGAATTTCTCGTTAAAAGGAACACTTTTTTTAGTGGAAACACTAGCATCTTCAACGGGGTTATCATCAATATCAATATTACCCATTTGTTGTATTTCTCGCTGAGTTTGTAACTCACCTGAAAGCTGTTTTATTCCCTCGTGAGTTTTTTCAGTTTCTGTAGCAATCTTTCCTAATACATCAATAATAGGTACTGCTCCCTCTTTAGGGATGTCGCCGTATATAGCACGTTCTGTTGCAAGTTTCATATCTTTAGTGGCTTTAGTTACAGGGGCAAAAAGTTGTTCGCTTCCAATAGAAAAGTCAGTCTGCGCTTGCTGTCTAAGTTGTAGTTTATCTCGCACGTCATCTCGAATTGGTATAAACTTTTTCAGTAATGCTAACCTCTCACGGGCTAGTCTGGTACTTAATGCTTCTGAAGTCATTATTGGAAATGCTAACGATTTTTCAATTGTCGGTTTCACTTGCATCAATCAAACGTCTTATAGATTTCACTTTCAAAGCAATCTCTGACCGAACTTGGTACTGTTCCCCGAGTTTCTTTCTAATGGCTTCAACTATACTAAATAGCCGAATGAATAAATTAATATCATTGTTATACAAAGAAGCATTAACCGCTTTTTGGATTCTTTTTATCAGTGAATACATTTTAGGTAGAACATATCTTCCATGTTTCAATTGTATATCAATTTGTTCAAATTCATTCAAAAGTCTGTCTTCATTCAAAAATTCAGAAAGTACGATTCCTTGATTTCTTAAATTTGATATTTCTGTGATGATAGATGTAATATCTTGAAATTCCATTTATTATTATTACTAATGTATTTGTATCTTTAAAATATTTTTATATACAAAAAAACAAAACATATACAATGCCCGTCTCTTCCTCATTCGAGTTTCGAGGCAAGAAAGGGCACATACATTAAAGACTTATACAATACCCTAACCCCCCAATCGAGTTCAAGGGCGGGTTATATGGGTATTAGATGTGAAATCCAAGTGATTTCTTTACAAACATTGAACAATACATTACATATATACAATGCGATTATATAGGATATATACAATGAATGAATATTTACAATGCGATTCAATGAATGAATATTTACAATGCGATTATATAGGATGGTTATATACAATGAAATGATAGGATGGTTATATATACAATGAAATGATAGGATGGTTATATACAATGAAATGATAGGATGGTTATATATACAATGAATGAGTATTTACAATGAATGAATATTTACAATGAATGAATATATTTACAATGAATGAGTATTTACAAAAATGATTATATAGGATGGTTATATGATAGGATGGTTATATGAGGTATGATAGGGACAGTACAGGACCATACAAACATGAAACGACGGGGCGGACCTACACCCAATCTGCCAATCAAAAGCAACCCAAGAAATTAACCCTGGTTGCAGTTGAAAAAATTCAACCACACCATGTCAATGGCGTGGGAGGTTTGATTGGCAAAGTGGGCTTCGTTTTAAAGCCCCAAACTTATTACGGCTCATATTATATATAAGGTGAACTAATACTGCAGTGTCAATGTGTAGGTGTGTATTTATTTTTCTAGCATTTCATAATGAATACTGTGTAGTAATTTCAATGGAAGCTAAGTATTTAAATAAAACATTAAAACAAGAAATACAACTGTTAAATAATAGCAATTTTTTTATTAATTTCTATAATATTACGATTAAATAATCGTAATAATAATGGATTTACATGACAAGATAACTCCGTAATGGGGATCCCTGTCAATTCAGGACCTGCTATTTCTTGAATCGAGAATGATATTTTTCTGAATTTTATTACACATAACCACACTAAAAAAACTAAACTACATGTAGCGCGTTTTACTACCCTGACCTCACTAATTTGTAATTTTAAAGTAATTTCATTTTCATACAAACGCTGTTAACGCCGTCTTTGTAATTGGGATTTTTAAAAAATCTATTAATAGACCCCTGGCCTTGGATCTCTGTCAAATAAATTGTCTACCCTGTATAGGTTTTTCCAACAAAACCCTAACTGCTGTTCTCAATACAGTCTTTAGAAACAAGAAACAATAACACAAAATCAAAATCCGTACATACCGAGTTAACCATTAAATACGTACATGAGATCACACACATCATTAATTCAATCCAATTTCACATGTATTCTCGGACGAATTACATATCCGGGAATCAATATCGAAAGTAGGATAGTCACGTGACGATCAGTAGTAATGAGGGGAAATACGGAACAAAATAGTAATTATTAAGAGTTATCTTGTAAATAAGAAAACTTTATTCTATGTCCATTTTTCTTTGAGATAGCTGTTTGACAAATCCCTTCAGCAACTTTTCGTACTGAAGGCATACATATTTCAAAATATTTTCCTGCAGCATTCATTGAATGAAAAACTCTTTCTTCATTCGTCGCTGTATCAAATGACTGTACTGGTCTCTTTCCAACTGACTTATAAGTCCCTGTCTTTCCTTTTTTTATATTCTCTCTTTGAGAAATACACTGTAAATTGGAAATCGCGTTATTTTGAATATTAGAATCAATGTGATCAATAACACAGCCATCTTTAATCGGTCCCATATAACACTCAAAGACTGCCCTATGACAGAGATATCCCTTTCCTCCAGCAGTAAATTGCAAGTATCCCTGATTATTAACAAAACCAATTGGTTTCTTTAGTCTACAGTGTCTAACAACACCATTACGAGATATTTCATAATTAACGAGTATTGGATGTGGTCTGAATTCTTGCTCCATTTATATAATAATACTATTTGTCTAATTCATTATTTGCTTTAATTATAAATCTATTAATGTAGTCTTGAGGGGTTTTTATGATTTTGTCTTTGACAGAGTCATGGTTAGGGTCAATGATGGCGTTTTTTATTCGTTTATCATAATAACGTTTCAATTCTCTAAACCGCTTACCCCCACAATTGATACATAATTGTGATTTTCCTCTCACACCCACCCCACAATTTATGCATGGGGACGGGCCTGTCGAATTATTTCTGACACTCTGTAAGTGATATCCACAGAATTCACCTCTACACGATTTATTGCATGGGGTTACTGATCCGATCATAAGCCATTTGCAGTGATTCATTATATATAAACAAACTTTTCTATTTAAATACTTGTCTTATTTATATGAATGAAGAATTCAAGAGATTATCGGCAATCAAGCCTCGGAAAAATATTAAATTCAATCTTGATAGAACTCTCGAAGACGTACCAAAAGAGAGAATAACTAATAGAAGTCTGATTAGAAAAATACGAGATTGTGTTCATGAGTTTAAACAGGATGGTGCATCACACACCTGGTCAACATTTAGAATTGATGGTGTTGTTGATGCTAGAATGAATGATGAAACAGCAGCTATGATACTATCACAACTTGGCAATAAACGGTATTTTATCAGAGTGAAATTCATTATCAAATTAGAATCGGGCGAATATATTATAAGAGACAAATTTGTTCCAATTCTCAAAGATGGGACATCAGTCATTGTTAGCCGTTATTCCAGACCAGGGCTGTTAACTGGAATTGATAAACCATACTATGAAAAAGCGTATCCAGAAACAGCAGTCGTTTATGGGATGTATCCGTTAAATAAGAAACCTGACATTGGAAAACTAGCACCAATGAAACAGTCAACGTCAGCGGAAAAGCCACTCAACTGTGTGGCACAAAGAGTCTTAGAACATTTTACAAATGCACTCCGTGGGAATAAATTAACCGATCTAAGACATAAAAAAATAGATGAATGGGAGCTAACAGTGAAAGAGAACGGAGCAACTATTTCCGATATAGCTAGATTGGAAAAGTCGTTGAGATTTCCGATAACCGTTTTAACGATAACTGGCGAAGTATTATACGAATCGAAATACAATAAAAACGGAGCTCCAATCAAAATTATTGATCATAACAAGCACGCATGGACATCCGTGGTTACAATATTCCCGCGAGACAGAACAGTGAAGTATATCCCAGAAGAATTCACCAAGGATGGTATTCTCACTGAAGAAAGATTATTCGATGCTATTGCTAGTTTGTGTAAAAACGACCCTGTATCAGTATGGCTACTTCATAGTTTTGAAGATGAAGAATGTCAATTCAATCAATTTGTGAAACCTAACGGTGAATTATATCGTACTGAAAGTCTACATAATAGGATGAAAAATCTAGCAATAAGTCTCAGTGAAAACGCTAGCGTTTTTAATGGAAAATCCGAAGATTACGAACAGTTACTTACAAATTGTTTTACAATTCCATCGGTTGCAGCTCATTTTGCAAGAAAGAAAAATAATTGGAAACCAACACGAAAAGAGTTTTTACAGGATGTTCAATCCAGCTGTTTGGAATATTATCATGGCGGTCTATGGAACGTTAAGTACAATCGTGAGAATATGATATCAGTTGATATCGTTGCCTGTTATCCAGGAAGTTTTCTAGGATATGGATTCGCTGGTGAGTATTTTAAACGGTTTGGACATCCCACACATGAAATGACTCGCGTTGCTATTAATGGACCACTGCCTGATTTTGATTTGACCGGTTTTGCTTGCGTAGTATCATTTGAATTCGCTGAAGGACTTCATCCGTGTTGTTATGTTTGGATTGGTAGACACATGGCTGAAAGGATGTGGTTACCAATAGTGTTATTGCGATATATGATTGATTGTAAAGTGTTAGTTTCGTTGATTGTCAGCGAAGCGATTATCTCATATCGAAAACAAACCAATGTCTGGTTACCAGAACCAGAATGTCTTGATAGTATAATCGATAAGTCTAGAAAACATATTGATGCTGACGAGGAGTACATTATTGAATGGTCAAAAAAGATATTTAATCAACGAAATAATGAAGCAAAGGATCTCGGCCGAAGAATAATCGGTAAATTTACACAGGGTGGAAAAAAATTTAACTTTAAAAAACAATCCTCACGATTGATTATAGATGATGCCGAATACGACTTCGTTATTAAAGATGCAGTAGAGAAAAATAGATACGCAAATTGTAAAACAGCCTTCTTGTCCAATAAAACAAAGTTAGGTAGAATTGTTACTTACAGTGATGGAGAAAGCTCTGCATATCTACATTTGAGAGCTTCTATGCTGGGTTATGCATCTATCAATTTATTTGCAATGATAAATAGATTTCCTAGTATAGCAGTCAGAGTTGCAATTGATTCAATGTATGTCGATAAAAAATATATCAAAGAGATAACTAAATTTACTAATAGCGAAGAGACTTGGGGAACATGGCGAATTAAACAAGAAATACAACGCGATTATTCTGAATCAGCAGACGTTGAGATTAAAAGCAGTTACCTGAAGAACGATAATTCTATCAGTGAAAAATCTATGTCTAAAGCACCACCGATATCAGATCCAATTTGTAGATATAAAACAGTTTATTTAAACGGTTGTGGTGGATCTGGAAAGACAACACGTGCGATAGAATTATATCGAGAGAGAACGTCCATGATTGTACTCACACCAACCCATAGACTAGCGAGAGAGATCAAACAACGAAATGTTGAAGCTTGCACGTATCATAGTTTTTTTCGATACAAGGGCGATGCTTGGACTCCTGAGCGAATGGGTGAGAAATTTATTCCAGCGGTTATTATTTGGGATGAAGCATGTACTGTTTCAGAAGATGTATTAAAAATGTTTCTTGATTGGTTATTGCAAAATAATACAAAAATTATATTGTGCGGCGATCATGGTCAACCACCACCATTTGTTGGTAGAAGTCCACATAATTGGTTAAAAGGATTTGTTGATTATTACGAAGAAATTGATACTGACTATAGAGCACTCGATGAGCAGTTACGTGAGTTTAAAAAACTAATTAGATTACAACCCGATAGAATTCAATGTGAAGTAGCGCGTGAAATAATTTCTGAAACACCTTTGAATGATTTTTGGGAAACATGGAAACCAAATGATTTTGTAGTAGCAAGTAGAAAGATAGTCAGAGACGCACTTCAGAAAAAGTTGTTTGAGCTACACAAGAAAAAATTCCCAACGTTTCCAGTACCATTGTGTTATAGACCATTGGATACACGAAAGCAGAATATTGAAGTTGAAATTCCAGGCCAGACGGAGAAACAGATTCTAGTGTTAAATGATATTGTGCTAGTTGATATCAATACTGTAGAAGATGCATTATACGCTGATAAATCACCATGGACGCTTGGTTATGTAACAACAATACACTCGTCACAAGGATTGACCATCACGGATACAATTGTTTGGATAGTTGATAATCGCATTGAATGGTCAAATTTAGTCTATCTCGCAGTGTCCAGAGTACGACGAATAAATCAACTACGAAGGATTGTTTTCGATGATGATTTTAATGCAAACGATGATAACACTGATATTAGCATCATTAATAAAAAACTCTCTGGCTACAAACAGCAGGACAAAAAAAAACAACGAGAATTTGATATTGATGCTGAAGTAATAATTGCATTAAAAGAACAACAGAATAATCACTGCGCCAGTTGCAATTGTATAATGCACTGGCAGTATTCGGATAAAGACCCTCGACAATTCACCGTAGACAGAAAAAATAACAGTCTTGGTCATGTCAGAAACAATGTGATGTTGACCTGTCTTGAGTGTAATAGACGTAACGGAGCTAGTTAAGACCATGTGGCGGTAATTGAGTATCGTCCGGAATGACTTGTAGTTGTTCGCGTGTAAAACCACGCTGAGGTGCAGTTGAATCCAATCTGTAGATTGGAGGTCTACCAGTTGATCGCGTTATAGTTGAAATTTTATGCGTAGTAACACTCCATATAGGATCAGTAGCTCTTCTTTTACCGCCTTCAAGCTCTCCTGGTTCGTATAAATATCTCACAGTAACATCACCGAGAAGTGGCTGAGTGCTAACCCGCTGCGGTTGTTCGGGAATATATTCTTTTTTTATTGCAATATTTGGTTTCATATTAATAGTTCGAGTAATCTCATTATTTAACGCTGCAACTACACTCGGTAACCTTTGGACCCATTCACGAGATCGTTTTTCTTGGATGAATTCTTTTGCATATTGATATCCAAATAACCGTTCTGCAAGAGTTCGATTAAATCGTTCTACAATTGCCTGATCACGATGTAACGCAGTATGCCCCCGTCGTATTGTAACACTATGAGTTTTCATTGTTGATAGAACAGCACCTTGAAATTCTTTGCCAGGATCAACTTGTAATAGATTTGGCCATCTTAGAGGACCTCGTCGATAAATCCTTTCAAATGCAGAAGCGACTTCAGAAGCTGACTTTGTTTTCAATGGTTCTGCTTGTTTAAATCGACTCGCAATATCAACTACAGTTAGCGCGTATTTGTAACCATGGTCATGTGGTAAAAACAATAAATCAGCCTGATGAACTTCATTGGGTACGGTAACATCAAAATGAGAATAATTAATTTGTTTAGGCGGTGGTAGATAAATTTGCCATATAGCTTGTTTGGATAACCAATCTTTTGCAGTGTATTTTTTCACTTTTGCAGCGTTAGCGAGTTTACTGATTGCTGCTTTACCCCTCCAGTATCCTTTCGGAGAATAATAAATAGATTCCATACTATAAAAACACTGGTGTTTTCAATTACCAGCACCTAACACTAATTTGCCTTTCATAGCTGATTTGACCAACCATGAAGCCAATTTTTCTTTGAAGGATTTATCGGGAATAGCATTTAAGGCATGAATTAATTTTACATCCGCGATATGTCTTTGTTGCAAATTATTGCTTTTATATGCAACATCATGAGCATGACATGCCTTATCAATAGCATTTATCGGATACTCACCAGGCCGGGGCTGATTTTGATCATCAAGTCTGATATCTAATCTCGTTCCGGGACCACAGTAGCTATATCCTGGAAGGTGTTTTTCTCCGGGGTATTTTGCCCATGGGGTTCCGGGGAGTTTTCCAAGTTTTGCGGCAATATCACCTCCGAGTTGCTTTTTTTTAAAAATCTAAATTTTTTTGTACCACATGTTACACACTTACCAGTAAGCGCTAGTCTATTGTTTTTAGTTGTAATGGTTGTCTGATCGGTTGAATCAGTACGCTGTTTACATTTAACACAATATAGATCCATAATTTATATATAGCGTTATGAATATAATTGATTTTTCAGCGACTAAAAGAAGAGAACCGGTAAAACACCACGCAGCGCTTCCGAATTCTGTCCGTGCCATTATAATCGGACCATCTGGATCAGGCAAAACACAATTACTGCTTAATTTGATAATGCGATTTATGAAGTGGGATAGATTATATTTAGTTGCCCCATCCGTAGATGATCAACGGTGCTATGAAGTGCTAAAAGATTATAATAAAAATGCATCAGAAATTAAAGGTGAAAGTGTAATCGACTTTATTACTGATATTGATGATGCACCATCAGTAGAAGATCTCGATGGAGACATAAACAATCTTGTAGTGTACGATGATGTAATGTTAGATAATCAAAAGAACCCTGCTAGAATATTTTCCCGAGGTAGGCATAAAAACACTGACGTGATATATGTCACTCAACGATATACTCAAATTCCAAAAGTGATTCGCGATAACTGCAATATTCTTGCTGTATTCAATGGCGTTGATACACATACGCTACGAAATATTTGGCAGACATGGTGTTCCGATATGGACTTCAATGGATTTAAAAATTACTTTAGTCATGCTCAGTCTGTCCCATATGGATTTATAACAATAAATTTACACGACCCTCGGTCACGATATCGTATTGGACTTGATCAAATATTTGGTTAAATAATTTGTATTAATCAGCAGCAGAGAGGGTGAAATGACAACATATTTGCGACCGTAGATGGCAGCAATTTGAGTGTGGTTATGACAATGTATTTGCGACAAAATCGCTAAGGCTCCATTTGTAAAATGGGGTCTTTATTTTTTTTTTGGTTAAAATATGAGATTTCGTAGGAAGGTTCCATTGGCATTCTGAGGCTTTAATCGATTCTGTCGCAAAAATTTGTAGACGTAGATGGCAGCAATTTGAGTGTGGTTATGACAATGTATTTGCGACAAAATCGCTAAGGCTCCATTTGTAAAATGGGACCTTTAATTTTTTTTTGGTTAAAATATGAGATTTCGTAGGAAGGCTCCATTGGCATTCTGAGGCTTTAATCGATTTTGTCGCAAATATATTGTTGTAGGATTCACCCTCTCTGCTGCTCCCTTCGATCCTAATAATTGGTTACCCGGTTACCCAATCAAAGAGAAATTATATTAATATGAACTTGAACTGCTTTGTTGTATGTTCATACAGGTCAATCTCCTGAGAGGTATAAGCATAATTGTTACTAATGTAAGTGGTAAAATAAATACATTCTAAGCATAAGAAGTGTAATCTATATAATACATGCCATAAGTACAGAAAACCATATCAAAAACATTTATTTTTGCTATATGCTTGCCTGGATATGCAATTAGTCAAAATTCTTGTCACAAATCAGCTAAATTCATATAGATTAGTACAAGAATACGGACACAAAGCAAAATTATAAATTATTTATACATAACATTCACTTTAACTAATGAACATCACTTGTTTAACTTGCTACAGTCTATACTCTTAAAATTAGTAACAGAAAAGAGTGAAGACAACAACTTTATAAAATATAATACATAATTTATTTCCCTAGAATACAATGTGACAAATTAAGAGAAAAGAACTTACTGTTTTACAAATTAAATCCAGAAATAACCCAAGAATAAAAAATAGAAGTTTTAGTAATAAAATGTCTTGAATTAAACTGAGTTTGAGTCCAGATGAAATCCAAAATGGAAGGCAATGACATCTGTTGTCGTCAACAAAGTGCTGTTGTGTGAACAATCTTTTGTTGAATCACAGAAAATATTATAGTTTTTAATTCAATATGATGTTTATTATTATTTGTTTATGTCAGTGAAATAATTTATTTTTTTTAAAGATATCAGTCTGATCAAACAGAACTGAACTCATTGTTATATTATAATAGCATGTAATGGAACTAAAAAGATTAAAAATAACAAAAATAAATTAAATATACATTACAAACTTAAAAGTCAAGTCCACAAATTCTGAATGCATCGCTGTTGAATTCCTCTTGCAAAATTTGTAAAGCACTATTGATTTGTCCTTTTCCTGATGCAGTGTGTTCATCAGTTTTAACAAAATCCCTCTCCTAACATCTTTTAATCATTGATTAAGCCTGTTTTACCTACTATTTTGTGCCATGTTTTTCAATATAGACAGTTGTGCTACTTAAGTGTGTATCAGATTATAATTATTCTGTAGAATATGGTTTCAAAATCAAGAAACCAAATTGTTTTCTTGGAATCATGTCATGTAGAATTATTATAAATAGAAAATAAAGAGACTGACATACAAAGACAAATTATAGCACACATCAAAACTACAAGATCAGAAAATAGACATCTCAATGCCACATAATAAAAGCCTCAAACTGTACTCATTCTGTCTGAGTCATTGCTCACTTATGACATTGCCAAATATAATTTTTTTTTATATGATCTTGGAAAAGTTTTGTTGGGGGGGGGGTTGTATATGGACTAAATGGTTACCTAACAGCTAATTATCTTGGTAACTTAATACTACTAATAATAGTAATGCAAATGATAATGATATCCTTTGATCTGTAATTTGTTTTTAAAAAAACTGCAGTCAAACCCAGTTGTCTGATTACACCAGGGATGGCAAAATATCATCAACATAATGGGATCCCAAGATATCAGGGTATTGTTGTCAGATCTGTTGCATGGTCCCAAGATATCAGGGTATTGTTGTCAGATCTGTTGCATGGTCCCAAGATATCAGGGTATTGTTGTCAGATCTGTTGCATAACAATGAATATGTATCTGAAGTTCCATAAATGTGGCATTTTGTTTCTAAAAACAAATGGCATTTCTAATGCACAAAAAAATAATAATTCAGTCATAGCCAGTTGCACAAAACAAGATTGGTGGTCTTTTAAATGAGATTAAGTAACAAATTGCATGTTTTTACAGCACTTATGTTCGGTGATTTAAAGTTGTTTTTCTTAACCTGTGAATTGCCTCATTTCTCATGCTGACTAATATTTAGACCAATTAAAGTACTTGTACATATTGAACTGTACTTTTGTTTCTAAAAATTCTTTTATGTTGATTTTAGTAGTAAAATATAACTGACCAAAATTGTGCATGAAAATCGATACTTTTGTAGATTATCAGAGGTTCCTTTACACCTATACCTGTTTTTATGGATAAAATTTGCCTCCATACTGGAAACGGATGAGGCTATTGGTATTCATGTAACAATTGACTTAAAATGTGTTTAAAGTCTGTAAAGTTAATTGTTTTAAGAACAAATTCTGTTAAGAAGCTGACATTTCTATTCATACAGTTTAGTCCCATGTCCCTCCCTATGTCTATTCCAACTTTGATTAGTGACCATCAGCAACAACAGTCAGCATTTCACTTTGATGGATTGCAAAGCTTTGATATTGGATTCAAGATAAAAGCAATAACAAATTTCTAAATAACTCTTCTTTCTATTTCATAGACATTAATTCAAGCATTCTTTATTTGCTATGTTACATTTGCATTGAAGAATCTGTATTCTTTGCACAGCAATCAACAACTTCATTAAAAAAATAATGGGCACTATCGATTTTTAAATACCACTTGTGGTTTTATTTACTGTTGTTTAAAACATTAATAACCACATGTTTGTTGGGTGGGTGGCATCTAGGTTTGGAATTTTGCCTGTTTCTGTTTATGGATTTTTCTAAGTCACATGATCTAGTCATGCAGATGGTTGAAGGCTTACATCAAGCTAGGAAACATTTATTAACTACTGATTAACTTTATTTAAAAAGAACAAATTTAAACAAATATCTCTCAACCAAAGTCAGTAATTGTGTATGGATTAAGTTGGTGGCTGACTGATATGATATTGGAGTGGGATTACACTTTAATTTGTTGCAAAAAGCATTGTGAATGTTTTTCTGTCTGTAAAATTACATCATTAAATTTAGCTACAAGTACCTAATTAATTTTAAATATATAATGTAAAACGAATTATGTATTTTTATTGATGTTGACCTGATAATTTACAGAGTTGCAAATAATATAAAATTTGTGAAATTGTGTGGAACAAACCATATTGTCGTGGTGTTGACATGTGACTTTGTCCATTATGAATGCAGCTCATGTAAAGGTCTAAAAATACATTCATTCATTTTCTTTAACTCCAAAGTATTGTTTACAACATAATTTTCTCCACTCTATGCAAGTCATTAACCACATATTGATGAGATTGGTTGATTAGCATAGCATTTGTACTGGTAAAATATGGTCTTGTACTGACTTTTTCCATCCTTGTGTAACTGAAATGCCATATCATTTGTTGTAAAATTTCTCCCAGATGGACATTGAAAGTTTCATTTCCTCAAACTGGGTCTATGTGTAACTTTAGACCAAAACTTGTGCCTGACATAATGGGGTTATCAGCTTAACAGGGGTCAAGATAAGTGAGGGAAACTTAATGTAACAAATATGGATTTTTGGGGACTGAATGAAATGCTCTACATACACAGGTTCTTGAGAAAACCAAGGTCGAGATAAGTGAGTTTGACTGTTATTTGAAAGTTAAACCTGTGTGTAGAGGTAAACTGTATACAAAGCCTAGTTTGTCTTTTCCCATGGTTGAGTACAGTTTACATCTGTGACTGTTTTTAACATGAATGTAGATAAATGTTGCACTGTTGAAGGAACAAAATGATTTTAAAACCTTACAAATGTCCTTCAGATCTGTTACATTTGAATATATGCTTCTTTCATTTATGTGTGAGTAGCCATTTGTTCTATAATATGGGTACCATGATTTAATTTCAGGAAAAGAAAGTCATTAGAAAAGGTGGTTGAAGAAACTGTTAAAAGACACAAGGCAGCAAAAATACCAACAAATTACCACCACAGGCACGGCAGTAAATGAAGATATGCAAATAGCTTGTTTATATCCTGTAAAAGCCTATAAATTTACAGTAGGGTTTAATTTTAGCTCTAAATTTATGGATAAAATTTACAGTAAACTTTAGCCATCAACCATATTTTCCCGCATATATCCCGCAGACGCAGATAATCCGCACCCTTATACAGCCTGCGGGTTTTGTGTAAATGATTGTTAGCATAACCTGCACCTTTGTGTTACCCGCAAACATAGATTGATGAACTTTATTGTGTATGCTCACATTGTTTACCATTACTGTTTTTAGATGGACCAAATTCGTCAATGCTCACGTGGATTATGAACGATACTACAGCTACTACATTTTCATTCACCCGCCCAACTTGCAAATTTGTATTTACGCTATCAAGTCAGTTGGCCCCGGTCCATATTCATCCCTCTGCGTCAGTTCACCCTGCCTCCATCCACTATATTCCGGCTGGCAGATTTGAATTTTGAAACCAGGTACTTGTGAGCCGGATATGCAGTGGTGTGAGGTCCTGAGGCTGAATTCCACAATTGTCAATTTCGAATGCAGCTTGCATGACATCAATTACCTATTCAGGCTCGGTACACAGAGCTTATGCGCTTAGGCTGCCTATAGGACCAGTGCCTCAATTACAGGCTACATAAATGTGGACATTTCTAAATAATCTTATATTCTTGTGAAGTGTAGATTCGAGTTTAAAAAATTTCTTTCCATTAAATTTAAAAACTGCTGAAACGAAATTCTTACACAGCTGACTTCAAGCTAACTGCCATTGCATATGCTGAAGTGCATGGCAATAGAGCCACAGGCAGAAAATTTGATATTGATGAGAGTGTTATCTGAAGTTGGAGAAAAGTAAAAGGAGCGTTGGAGAAGATGAATCTATGAAAACGTGTTAGTCATGAAACTACAGCAAAATGGCTTCACCTTAAAACTAACCTGAAGCAGTAGATCGTGGCCAAGCAGGAAAACAACTGATCAATCTCAACAGTTGCCATCAAACTGAAGGCCAAACTCATGGCAGCAGAGAAGCACATTGATGATTTTAAAGGAGTGCTGTGGCTATATAAATTTATGAAGAAGAACCAAATGATAATCAGAATACGAACAACCGTATGCCCTATACTATAAGATGTTGTGAAGTCAAGTAGCTATAATATCCAACCCTAGCAAAACAAAACTAGAACAATATCAGGGCTCGAATTTAACACAAATTTCTTTGTAGCCAGAAGGACTAGTATGCTGAGAAATTTACTAGTCCTGTCCAAAAACAATATCACACACTTGTATTGAGATTAACAAAAATATTATTCATAAATAGCATTATCATATGAAATGCAAAATTACAGAATTATAAATCAAATCCTGCTTCAAATCAGATAGTCAATTCACATTTCTTGTTTCTCAAGAATATCTGGAAACAATTCCAGAATAGGATCCAGATGTGCTTTCTCATCCTCCACCTGCACTCTGGATCCATATGGTATTTGTTCAGGTTTCCTTACCTATCTCCCTGAAACATTCCACAAATGTACTGCTGGTGATGGATTATTTGTTGAAATATCTTTTGTATGGAACATTATAAAGAGTAGGTGTGACAGAACCCAAGGTCGCAAATATCATCTCCATTCACTCCTCACCATTTGTATCTCTGAGTAACCCTTCTCAGCATCAGTAGATTAGGTTATGATTGTTAGGATAAGGTCAATCAATGCCATAATCTTTCAGTAAGCAGCACATCATTTTACAACTGTGGACAGGTCAAAGCATGGATGTCTTTGCAAGATAACAGAATACATTAAGAAAATTATAATCTGAATAAATGTACATCAAGAAAAATGTAATGTCAATACTCAAATAATGTTGATATTAATGTTTTGAAATCTTTTCTTACATGGTTACTGTTTAAAATCAAAATACTATGCTAAATAAATAATTTTAACAAATCTGGCATCAATGATGTTTCCTGTATTTTTTAAATAAATATTTGAATATACACCTACTTGCTGTAGACTAAACTCTTTAATATGCCCAATTCCAATTCCACTACATCAGCATCCACACTTGCACCAACAAGAACTGACCAGAAATGCTCCAACAAAACAGGTTTCTGCCTTTCACTTCCAGTGATGTAGTGAGTAAATGTAGCAACTTGTTTATGAATCCTGTGTCTCCAACATCAACTCCTTTAATCTCATCCAGCTAACACATCCATGCAAAATCATTGAAGAGTCATCAGTTCTTTACCATAGCCACTTTCACCGGTTGTCAACTGAGAGCAGCATTATCCTGGCAGGCAAAATTCACACATTTCGGACCATGTAACTTCAGTTTGGTGCAAAACAGAAAAGTCAATTATAGCTTGATGAATAGAAAAATATCTCTGGAGAAAAAAAAGCCATATATTATGGCCATATGCCTTCAACGACTGAAACAGCAACAGAAGGAAATTGAGAGTCACAGGTAAAACAAAGTATTTGGAAGTTACTGACCTTGTCCCTTTTATAGTATGATAGACAGTGTCCTATGTCAGAATGGGTTATGGGAGTAATCTGATATATTTTTGTCACTTTATGATTGCTTTCCTTGAGATTATTGGGTGGGTTTTTTTTCTCAGCATTAAGCTTGCGTCGAGCACCTATGGTTTAACACATTTCTTTAAATCCTCTCAAGATGTTGGGTGTTTTTTTTTTCTCAGCATCAAGCTTGCATTGAGCACCTATGGTTTAACACATTTCTTTAAATCCTCCCAAGATCTTACCGGCGGTTGATTCCTCTGGTGGTATCTGCATAGCTGCTTTTCTGTTATTTTTGTGTTGCCCAAGCTTTCATGCGCGTTTACTGATTCAGTTTTAAAGTTCGAACAATATGCAACAAAACTGGACGTTTTCTCTGTGTTTGTTTGTTCCTAATTTCTCACACCTGTTATACTGATTAATGTTCTTTTCTTCATCATAATTCAGCCATTTCAAGCCTTTTGTCCGTGTCGTCTAAAACGTTTGATTACACTTTTCCCTATCATAAGAATTATTCCTATCTTTAATGTCATTTTCATTCAACTTTATTTTTTTTTTGGTAGATGAATACATTCTATAAAAATGCCACATTTTGTCAGCTTATAAAGAGCGAATTGTGTCTTTTTTGGAAATAGGTAATGTTACAGTATAGCTGACGCGGATTATTTAAAGTAAGAAAATGAATATCAGTGTCCTTTATATAAGAAAGTCAGAGCAAGAAACATCATTTCAAAACACCTGCTTTTGCTCTCCCCCCCCATTAAATGACCTATCTCTGATAAGGACTTAGCACTTGTTCTGCATGATCAAAGCAGTGGCTATTGTGAACACTGTTACAAAATATTAGCATCAGAAGATGATGTTAGTTTCAGCTTAGAAAAAGTAAGTTCCCATCAAATGAATCCATCTAATTCTATATAACAGTTCCAGTTAAAGTCTTACTAATAGCGAAAGTTTGGTAATCCTGAAAAATCGGGCAGCAGTATATTGTTGAAATTAATTATAAGGCGGAAATTAATTAATAAGGCGGAACATTTTAAAATCTTTGATGCCCATTCTCAGAGATTTTAAAATGTACAACATTTTGCTTGATATCTCTATGTCTATTCAATTATTCAATTATTTCTTCATTCTTGTAAGGGAAAAAATATAAAATCAATTCTTATCATATAAAAAGTAGTTGTATGGAAAAGATATCAATAAAATTATTGTAATAAATTCATCTTATTTTCTATAATTATTTTGATGCAAGTGTAAAATATATAGTTCTTTATTTGTGACTGTTGGAGTGTTTGGCCAGCAAGCAATCACCCCATGCCCCGAAAAAAAAATCCTAATCAAATAAACCGGCAAACTTTAATTTCTTCAAATAGCTTTTGCAGTGTTCTTTTATGTGGTATACCGTTTTGTAGTTTATTACTGTAGCAGAGTGAATAAAATGTGATATCACGTCATTTTTAATTTAATCATCAGATTAATCAGGATCAATTACCTAACTTTCGTTGTTAATAACTGTACCATAATTGGTGCAGTTAAGCAAATGCCCAAATCGGATGGCTTCTTGTTATAGAAACGCACCTTTCCGAGGCAGATACTGACTTCATCTTCTCATGCTAATATTTTTTTTGACTGTGATGACAATGGATACTGCTTTGATTCTACGGGGCATCTACCAAAGTTAAGTCTTTATTAAGGAATGGTGTAAACAAACGTTGACTTTCGATAACTGAAACTTACTAGCCCATTGGACTATTAACATTACGAAAGTTACTAGTCCAACAGGAAATCTACTAGCCTCAAGCTAGCTGACTACCGTTAATTTCGAGCTCTGAATATATAAGTTATGTAGTTATGTTTTTTATGTGTTTAAAAAATTGTGATATAGCCCACACCCTTATGGGGTTTGTAAAATCTGGCTTAACCTGCGGGTTATATATATGGGAAAATATGGTAATTACATGTGAAGTCCTTTGAAGTAAGACTTTTTTTTGCCATTATTGATTTGTACTCGTTTATTAACTTTTTAAAATTAATAGTTTAAAATTCAAGCTCTTCCTGTACTTAATATGTTTATGTTCCTTAATATTTGAAAATGACATTTAATGTTTAATTGGAAGTAAAATCAATGACTCATTTCATGGGTGATTTTTAGAATGTATTTAATACCTGACAAAATCATTATGAAAATAGTTTTAAATTAAGTTGAAACATCTATATTTTGAGAAGGTTATTGTCTTTTAAAATATTTCTTTTATATTTTGACATGGCTGTACACTTTTGTTGTTTAAGTGGTGTTTCTTCTAAATGTACCTGAGGAGTGCGAGTGTGTGGTACCATGATACAAACTTTGACTTTTGCAAAGAATTAAATCTTACAAGCAAAAAAAGGCAAAATGTGTTTGACTTAACATGCAGCACTACGAACCTCAATTAGGTAAATTATAAAGTTTGTATGTTGTAATAAGGCAGTACTTAACAAAATAGATTTATGGCTGCACCAGTTGTTTTACATTTATTTTATTCCAATAAGATTAATCAGAAAACAAATTTTCATGAAGAACAATACTTTTAGTTTTGTTTGTTTTTAGAAGCAGCATTGATTAAAGTATTGCATCATAATCAATTTAATGGAACATAACATTAACATATATAATAAACATTTTTAAATTTCAGAATTCTTGGACCCACAAGCAGCTGGGATATATTTTTTAGGCAGAAGGATGCCTTCAAATATGCTCGCAGAACTGCAAAGGTGAGATTCACATAGTATGGTGAATTATTTTTTTATGGCGAAAATTTTCTTGACCACAAAGTTGGTGTCACTTTAAATTCATAGTTTAAGTACTTTAGGTCCAGATCTCAGATAAATATTAGAACTCATGATTATTTGTGATTAAAAGACAAGGAAATAAATTTAACTCCTATTCAAAAGACCGAACTAAACATTTCAGTTTACTGTGAGCTTTTATTGTAGATTTTATTTTTTATAGTTTTGAAGGAAAAAATGTTTGTTTTTTCGTTTGTTCCTAAATCCATGAATATAGCAGGGGTTTTTTTAGGTCTGCTGGTCATAGGTCTGAGGACCTTATGAGACAGTCTGTTGTCCATCATCTGTCTATCCATTAGCATGTTTGTTGTTGCTACTCCTCCTAATAGTGGAGCAGCAACAACAAACATGCTAATGGATAGACAGATGATGGATAACATACCAATATTACTCCTACTAATAATGGAACTTCTCTGGTGGCCTAGTGGTTAGAGCATCTGCCTTGGATGTGGGAGTTTGTGCGTTCGATCCCCAGCAAGTCATACTAAAGATTTATAAAAATAGTACTAACAGCTGCCTTACTTGGTACTTGGTATTAAGAGGTTAGTATTAGGACTGGTTGGCCTGGTGTCAGGAAAGTGTGACTGGGTGAGACATCATGCAACATGATACCTCAGTGCTGTAAATCACTATAAACTTCTACACTGCTGACATAGTTGCAAAATGACTAAACAATTGCTAAAGCTATATTAAAAATTCAAATCACATACACACACATACTCCTAATAGTGAATATTTTATTGTTCAGAAGTAGTCTTAATCTTAATTGTATAATACTAATAATGTTATATAAATTCACTGTTGTGAAAGACCATCTGCAGAACATAACCAGTGAACATAATTGTTATGCAGAATGTACTTTCAACATTGCTATGAATGACAGCATGGAGAAAACTGTCTGTTTTAATCCTTTATAAACACTAAACAGGAATGTAAACCAGACTCAAGTACATGTCACTAACTGCCATTGTAATCCATAATGCCTGGGATAAATGGTGTCTTTTCTTTGTATATATTTCTATCAATTAATCATTTTACAGATTTGATTTGTCATTAATAAAGAGAGGTGATAGTGATGATGATGATGACAACAAAGGTGTCTGCAATTAAACATAAGAAGATTGCAAAAGTTATACATATTATGGAGAATTTATTGAATAGAAGAACATTAGACTCAGACAGTAGACAGCAATCTGCATCTACCCACAGACAGGAAACAGATTCTTGGGGTCAGTAGAGTTGTACTAATATTACCCCATTCCAATGCAGATAATTGAAATGACATTTTCCATTTTGAGGAAAATTCATGCTGATTCCAGAGGAAACATCTACCCAGTAACAACAGTACATTATCTCTAAAGATAAACAGTTAGGACAGTATAATCCAGGCAGTGACGGCCCAACAAATGATAAAATGCTTGTGGTACATATAAGGAGAGTATGAATAGCAGCAGGGTCAAAACTCACTTGTTGCTTCTGTTACATGTATGTGGTAGGCACCTTTGCTTTAGACTTATGATGGTATAAGTCTAAAGCAAAGGTCTAAAATTTGGTCTGAGGAACCATTATGAGCAAGAATTGCTGGTTGATGCCCCCATTTATGTGTTGGTCTCAGATTGTAAACATGCCACTGCATACCTGCCATATGTCACTTGAAAAACAGGTTTTTTGCACCAACCTCCAGCCACTATCATGTTTTGACAGGAACTATTATGTATAATTTGAGAGAGAAAAAAAAAACATGTTTTTACCACCACTCTATATGTTGCTTGTAGGTAATCTGTATGAACAGTAAGCATTCTTGCTTATAGCCCATATAAAATTGTACATAACAACCATATTTTACAGATTACTTAATTTGCTGAAAATAGCTATGGTGAAGGTGTCTTAAATCCTTTAATGATTACTGTGGAAGAGCCCATTAGGCTAATTTTCATAGGTAAAGTGGAACAGCCCAGTTTGTATGAAGTTAGGTATGATCAAAGAGATGTATGTTGAAGAATAAGTTATTATACATCATTGCCTTGAATAAGAATATTTAAGTCATCTTTATTAAAGTTTATTGGCAAGTTTGTGGTAAGTGGCAGCATTTCTTTGAACCTGGATTTTACTCATATTAAATGCAAAACACAATTATTTTAGCAGCAATTATTTTACCTAACAGCACATTTGACTCTTATCTAACAAAAATAAAGATATAGAAAGATAATTTTCTATGCTGAGAAAAATTCAAAAAGATCCCTTTGGGAAGTTTTAATAACATTAATATTTAGTCTTCAGTGAGTGCAAAGAGAACACCAATAACACCTGCATTTACCTTCCACACACACACCCTCCCGCAAAAAAAGATGTTTTTTTGTAAAATCTGGTTGTATGTGTCAGCACATGTATAGTGATGGTATTGGAGAGTGCTATCAACTGTTGCTTGTAAGTATTAAATGTTTCAAAGAAAACTTGTTTGTTTCTTTCTTTTTATTTTCATATTTGAATTTTCAGCAATTTGTTGTAAGTTTATTTGATAAAAAGTAATACTCAGATGGACAACATTGTTTTTTTTTTTTGGTCATGTGCACTGACTCAACTTGTTACCTCAAAATGCATGTTTTGAGTCTCTGAAAGAATCCAATGCTGTATGAAAATATGGTAGGTGTGCTGCTGTCTTGTAATTATTTGGTTTTTAATTGGGTCCGTAGCACACTTGTAGGCAATAGTGTGTTTGGGTGGGGGTGGGGCATCAGCATGATATATTGCCAATCATCTCCAAATGAAACTGGAAGACAATTATTATTCATTGATTAGTGAGCTACATTGGAATCATGTCAGATCTTTGTCTCGTTTAACCATTGTTTTTTGAATGTTTTAGCAATCCTCATGTCAGTTACAAAATGACTTTTTAGATAAAATACAGCAAGCTTAATTTAGTCAGAATTGAGTGTATGATTCACTTTATTGAATGCCTATGGTTAAGTATTGAAGTCCATATAAATCTGATGTCTTTATTTTATGCTTATAGTTTAATATTGTAGTCCATCAAAGTTTGATGTTTTGACTTAATGCTTATAATTAAGTCCATTAAAGTTAGATGTCTTGACTTCATGCTTATAGTTTAATATTGTAGTCCATCAAAGTTTGATGTTTTGACTTAATGCTTATAGTTAAGTCCATTAAAGTTTGATGTCTTGACTTCATGCTTATAGTTTAATATTGTAGTCCATTAAAAGTTGATGTCTTGACTTCATGCTTATAGTTTATTACTGAAGTCCATTAAAGTTTGATGTCCTGACTTCATGCTTATAGTTAAGTTCTGAAGTCCATTAAAGGTTGATGTCTTTTCTTCATGCTTATAGTTTAGTACTGAAGTCCATTGAAGGTTGATAATATATCAAGCAGTTAATTTTAAAAAAAATACTGTGTTCACCTTTTATGTTTTCAGGACCTCCATGTTTTTGCCTTTGAAAGTGAGACTTTTTCTTCACACTCTGGTCAGAGAATGTACCTAGTATCCAGCTATCCTGTATTCTGGCACTACTATTGGTAAATCTGTCCCTTGGAAAATAATTCAAAATTTATGCTAGAAAGTTTTATTTTCTTGATTAGGCAAAAACCACTTGCAGTAGACAAATAAAATTTGATAGGTTTGTTTGCATTTGTATGTTGATGACCTGACTGTTGTTTTATGCAACTACAAACAATTTTAGCTTAGCTGGTCATGTAGCCAAGTCAGGTTTTTGTTTGGTCATGCATACATTATATATTGTCCATTGTAAGTCATCTATTGTCCATCCATCAACAACTGTTTGATGTCACTCTTTAGTCCATTTTCTGATCTGATTTCAGTCAGACCTTAAATATGGACTTATTAAAATCTGAGATGAATTCAGTGAGCAAGAATGAGGTGATCTTGTGTTTGATTGAATAATCTTGAAAGAACTCTGAAAGCAACATTTTTTGTTCAGCTTTGATCCAATATGGAATACAGTGGACTCTTTCTTATACAGCACTCCTCAGCAGCCAGCTTCTCTGCATGACCAGCTTTATTGGGAACATCAGATTTTGTGTATGAACATACTCCTCCTAGATGCTCTGATACAGTATGCAGCCAGCATATTGGGTCAAAAATGTCAAATAAGCTAGTTTTGAACCAGCCTGTACTGTAATGAAAATGGTACCAGATGTTAAGTGAAATACTTTATGGTGTTGTGGATATTATATGATGGAAAGTGTTAGAGCAGATGGATCTTTTCAAACTTCAAAATGTGTCAAATCAGGGAAAGAAATGGCATATCAACACTGCATTATAAACTTTAAAAGTATACAAGAGTAATGTAATGCAGCAATCTGAGCACCTGACCCCATGCAGATTTCTAGTTCATGATCATTCGGTGAAATTTACACATGGAGAATACCTAATAAATGCTGACTATAAATAAATTTTCAGTATATTTTGTGTTTATATTTTGGCTCAGATCCATTTGATTTGCCTTTTGTGGCAAGAAGTTTGACCAACTGCAGAACAAGGTTAGTAGTGAAAATGTGTCTTATATTCATACATATTGTAATTCTGGCATATAATATAAAGATTACACTTTTAAACATGAATTATGCTTTTTTTGCCACTTAAAATAGCAATAATTATGCTTGTACTTCTCAGGGGGTTGTCTTGTATGCTCATTAGTTTTGGAGGACTGAATTTTTGCAACGTAGTGGATGCAAAATGTTGGGCATCCAAGAACATAATGTAAGGACCTTATCTGCTTAAGGCACTAAGTGGCATCTACAAATTTCAGATCTCTAAAATTTTCTTAGCTAGATGCCATTCAGATCAGAATACTTAATTTAGTGCTGATTAACTTACACAGACTTAAAAATATCTCATACCATGCATTTAGAGAAAGACATTACAGATATAGTTTTTGTTTCAAGGAAATATTATTTTTCAACTGTTTAATGCAACACATATTATCAGATTAAGAAATCAAAACTTTGCACTAATTAAAATATTATTTGGGATAAGTTCATGAAGATTTGGAAGCCATACCTTGACCATGTTATATCTGAATTCATGGTATGAAGTTTATTATAGCAGTGTTTCCTTCTACATACTTAACATTAATAAAATTAAATGTCTCTGATTACAGATGAAATTCAGGTTTTCTCCAAGGTGCATAAGTAGCACTCTGTACATTTTTCGCAGGATTTTACTGCATAATCATAAATAAAACTTTAAAAAGGTACTCTGTCTTGTTTGGAGACATTGCATGCAATTCTCATTAGGTGATTTGTTTTTGACATTGGCATAAAAACTACTTTTTCTCAGTAAGATTAATAAAGCCCTCCACTTTTCCAGATTTTTTTGTATGGTTGCACAAAAATTGTTTGATAATTTTGAATCCTCATCTGAATTAGTTATTCATTCAGGCAACCTGTTTAATGTCAGAGATTGGTCTAATATGCATTTTGCAGCTGTAACATATGCCTAAGTGTCATTTTTAAACAGTCTAATAGTTAATCAGAAGATCTTTGCTGTTGAAATGCGTACTTTTAAAAAAAAAGCTTCAAGCATTTTACACTTACATGCACATAAAATACACTTCCTACTTCTCTTATCTTTTTAAATCTTGTATTAAATTTAATTCAAAGTCTGGAATTTTCTTTCATGCATACAGTGTACTAGTGAAGGAATTTCTGGATCAAAATTGTGCAACTACGTATTTTGAGTGCTGAATAAGTCATCTGTAATAGCCTGCACAAGCAGGATAGCTTCATTGTAGAGTCATCTGAACTATACAGTAGGTGGTGACCGGAAACCGCTCCAGACATTCACCCCGGCCGAATAGTGAAGTGTCTGGCAACATCCGGATTTGCCGATTTTCTTTAGCCGAAAAAATCTGGATTTCTGATTAGTGAATCTTGGGCCTGACTCGTAATTTGTGAACAATACCATCTGACAATACAAATTTTAAACCAGCAATCCAGCACGTAGGAATGCAAAACATAACGTATTTCAAATTTAGCCAACAAATCGTCACATTAATTTTTTAATTGATAGGTTGCGGTGTGGAGCAAATATTTTTCATTCACAGATAGTCATTGAGTGATGTCTTGCAGCGCTTTATACAGTCACCAGGTAATTGAAAGTAAATATTAAATTTAAATTAATAAAAGTTAATTATTAATTAAAATTAAAACCCTGGGCCCTTGCTGGCCTTGCACTAAAATACAGTAGACTAACTGAGGCTTGCAAGAAGTGATGGTTGCGTGTAAGCAGTGACATCTGGATCCGGCAAATAGTGCCCCAACTATCCGGATCCGGTATCCAGTAGCAAAATACACATCTGGTCACCCCCTACTATACAGGGTTCAGTTTTGCTCAGCTGTTTTTATTATCAGAGCTTTTGTAATACTGCCATTGCCTTTGCTTCAGTAGGTATTTAAAAGAACATGTGTATTCTTTTCAGCCAGTTAGATGAGAGCAAAAGACATCATTATGAGATTATTCCTGAAGGTGAGTTTCTAAACAATTCCTTTTCAGTGTACACAGTATAAAAATTATAAATTTGGATTGGGGTAATTTTTTTTCCTTAATAATTGTTGATGTACTATTTTTTCTCATTAGCTCATATGGCCATTAGCACTTGAGCACAAGAAGAGAAAATAAAATAACTAATGAAAAGTTTAAAGTTGGAAACTGGAGGATTGGGTGTGCATTGTATCAACATTACAAAACTTGATTTCTTTGACAGCTATAAGTCAACTGAAAAATATCATTTACCATATCCTTAAAATTCATTGAGAAAGAGAAACCTATATTCAGAATTTCTGAAATCACATAAAAACAATATTAAATATTCAGTTTCATTATCAGCTAGAAAACACCTCAAAGTTACTTTGAGAGATAGAGAAAGAGAGACAGGGACTTGTATAAAAAATTACCAGAGACAAACAACTATATGACTCCGAAAATGATACAACATGCATAAAATTATCAAAATATTAGACATGATTGGGGGGGGGTCTTCATTTGCAGCATCAAGAAGTATATATGCTTTGACATGCATTTGGGGTTGTACAGCTCAGCAACACATGAACTCAAGGCAGGATTAGACTTGCTGTCCCCCCCCCTACCATCATTTTAGGTGCTGATGTGATTAGAGATGGTCCACCTTCTATGGCATTTCCCTGCACAAAACATTTCACACATCAATTTATTAACAAACTGATGCTAATAATTGCTAGGTTATAACAAGGGCCATTATATAGACGTCTCCAAGTCAGATGGCTTTGTGTAATATAAAGGACACTGTCCCAAGGAGAAATGGACATATTTCATAACAGTGTTGACCATGGCTATTGATGTGATTTCTGTGCAACATTTGCTAAAGTCACATATCCTGGAGACCATTAGATTTGGGTTGGGTAGAAATGGATTAAGATTCTTGGAAAAGCTTGGAAACAGTTGTCTTACTCTGATTTGCAAGGTAAAGAAAGACCTTACTTTATCATTCATTAAATTCAAATGGAAATAAAAATGTTGTTTTAATGGGAAAAAATCCCAGTTCCTGATGCACACTCTAACTATATGTAGGCCCTATTGCATCAGAATCTAGCTGGCTCAGAATTGTGTATATTAAACCTTGTCAACATGTGCCAGGGATAATTCTACTATATTAGAGCGCCCTAGCAGCCCTGAATCTTTATTTAGATATATGCTTATCGAAACATAATAACTCTTGCTTAGCAGAACTTTTACTTTCATTCCACTTGTATCCCTATTCATATTTTATATGTAGGATTCTAGGATTTGGTAAATGTGGATATGTTAGAAAGCTTGCCAGTAGCTTCTCGTGGGTCGGTGGTTCTTTCCAGTGATTTCCGGGTTTCTTCCTCCACCATTATTACTGACCGCCATGTATAGCTGCTCGTGTGCTGAAAAATGGCGTTAAACCCCACAGCAACAATAATCAGATTGGAACCATAAATTATTCCTATTTCCTTGCAAGAAGTCATCTTAATTGTACAAAAGCTTGTAAAGTGAATTTGATCATAATATTTCTGGGTCCCAGCTGGACCCTGACATCTGGACATCATTTCCTTTCCAGCCAAAATTGTCAAGGTTGACAAAAATAGGCAGAAGTGGTTGCATGTCTGAATAGTCACTGATAATTTTGCATATATTCATGTACGATATTAATATAATAATGAAATATTAAAGATAATTTAAACTTTTCATATGTTGTCTCATCACAGTTGTTGAATAGCATAAATTAGCAATGTCTAAAATAGGTTACTATTGAAAATCTGCAATTTTTTTATTAGCAGAAATCCTGTCTTAATATATTTATGTGATGACCTATTGAATAAAATAATTCATTTGTAATGGACATAAATATGTAAACTGTGTCATAATTTGCCACAGGATGAGCAACAAAAATTCAGGTGTTTATTTTTTCAATGTTGCTTTTTGAATTTTTCATTGGAATTCAGTAGATAGCAATATTATCTCTAATATTAATGAATGTCAAATTTGCACCAAAATTGACCACAGAACATAAAACTTTTGTATCTTTCTACCTTCTTCTTTGAAGGGAAAACAGATGCAGAACTTAATGTTATACTTTTGTTATGACTTGTCTTAAAATAAGTAACAGAAAAGAAGTTAAACCAACAAGTAAAGTAAAATTCAATGCACAGTTTATTTCTCTGAGTTAAAAAGTGAAAATTTAAGACAGTGTTGTCAGTTAAATCGTAAATGTCCTTCAAAAGTCCAAAAAGTATAGAATGTTCATAATGAATTACAATAATCTTGAATGTCCTGAGATGCCACATTGTAATCTAGAATAGTGTTTTAGTCCAAAAAGTCAATGAGCACTTTGCAGTTCCAATAAATCATTTAAATAAATCATTTTTCTTTAATTATAAATGAACACATATATAAAGTCTTATTATAGATTCCCAAAGACTTAAATAAAACAGGAATAAATTTTGTTTATTAAGTCAGCTATATAATTACATAAATACCAACTTCACCTGTGACCCAATTGATATGTTTTGGATTTCCCTATTGGAAAATTCCATCAAATTGTCAACAATTTTGCTTACAGAATTTTTTTTTTTTTAAGTTCATAAACAAGGTTAGGCCTTGAAACTAAATGTCCTTACATAGCTTGATTGCCACATTCAATCTTTAAAATGTCTAGTAGGCAAAACTCCACAACTTTCAATCATGGTCAGAAACTATGTGTGCACTATAGACATGAATATCACTTTGATTTATTAAAAATTGAAATAAAATGGTGTTGGGGTAGTCATAAACTCAATGCAGTGTTCGCTTTGCCATTTTGGCCTATTTGTGTGAAATGGTGGAATCTAAGGTAACTATTTTGCCATATTCTTTCCCCTCCCAGCATTGACCCTATAAATACAACACTACCGTGATAACCCACACCCAGTTATAATGCTGGATCAAGCATGGATCCCATGGGAGTTTTTTTTTTACTGAAAAATACAGAAATTGGTCCATTTGTGGAATGTGAAGAAACCCTGGATAAAAATTGGTAAATGAAACCTCTATAAATCATGCGTTATATTGTTAACAGTGGTTAGTACCTGGATGGTTGGGAAACTTTGACATTTCTGAATGAGTCTGATTACTTTCTGAAAACATATGACAAAATTTGTTTTATCATTGTAAGAGAATGGCTAATTGAATTTCACATTATTTTGTAACTCAATTTCTGAGAGAAAGTGAATCATTCACATGTCAGTCTGCTCTGGTAGACTAGTGGTTTAAGTTTCTGCCTCAGATTGCATAGGTTATGGGTTTGAACTTAAGGGAAGTCATACCAAAGACTTGTAAGATGGTACTAACAGCTGTCTCACTTGATGCTCAGCATAAAGAGTTTAGTGTTAAGACTGGTCAGCATGATGCTTATTGCTAGACATCACTATATACTGCCATACTGCAGACATTGTAGTGATATGACTGAAAATTTTTTAAAACTATGTTAAAAATCACTCACACATTCACATATGTTCAGTTTCATTTTACTTATGTGATTGATTAAATTGTATTTTACTTATGAGGGAATCATTCTATTCTATATCTATGCTCAGACCTGTTACTTCATCCATCAGTTTCACATTTTATTTTATTGTTTACTTAATCCCTGCAAAAATGCTGTGGTCAATCATCTAAATAAAGATAAAGTCATGGTGGTGATTTGTAGGTATATTTGTTGATATGCAGCCATTGCAGAACTTAATTGAAGAGCAAACATGGAGAGGATTAACTACACCACCAGGGCACATGGAGAAACAAAAAATCATAAGCTGTACTCTATTTGACTCATTGACTTATAAGGGAACAGATGGTTTAAGGATGAGACAAATAAATACTTCATTCCAACTTGTCTATATTTAATAATATGCATATATAATGATTTTTTTAACCTTTTTTTAATGAATGATGTAAACCATTTTCTTTTCTGTTCTGATACTCTTTCTCATTCTTTCTTTATCTCTCTTTCTCTCTGTAAAATATTTCTCCTTTTTTTTAAGGCTCTGTTTGCAAGCTCTACTTTGATTTGGAGTTTCTGAAAGAAAATAATCTGGAATGTGATGGCAGTAGAATGGTAGAAATTCTAATTAAGGTAAACATCAGTTGTGGGTTGAGTTTGTCTTGGTTACATATCTTGTATAGATTCTCAGAAAGTCTGGTTCATTTTTGTCATGGGCTTAATGGATACTTAGACATTTTTAACAATGTCACTTATTTATAAAAGTCATCAAGTAGGAACTGTAATCTTAATTGTCTTTCATGGACTGACAAAGACAAAAATATGATAACTTTGCCATGTGATATTCATTGCTATCTGTAGCATGGAAACTGCTTGTTAAGTGCTGTTTGCCAAGTCATAGCTTAAGCAACACTAGAATTATAACAGTAACTTAATTTTGATGAATATAACCTGCTGTTAGATAAATCATACGGATTTATTATTCCATTGTCTCACCCTTATAACAAAATCAAACTTACCCTGGTGATAATTTGGTTCTTAAGCACCTAATGCTGCATTGATTGCAAATATATGTCAAAATGTGGACAAAGTTAGCAAATTGCATTCAGGAGGGTGATTTTGCAATGTTTTTGGATCAGTTAGAGGGACCTATAGTGACTAAGTGGTCTAAAGAATTTGTCTTTATAGATCACTCGCATCTCTCCTCTGCATGGGTTTGAGTCTCAGCTCAGCCAATGTAGGTATGTGAAAAAGCATGATAGTAGCTTCCCATTGGCTGGTGTTTATTATTGGGATTTTTTTCTCAGGCACTTCCTCAACCAAATACTTGTCAACAAATATTGTACTCCATAAATTTATGTTGTAGTTGTTGTGGTTATTGTTGTTGTTGATACCAGTTAAAATAAATCTTCAGTCTCTTAAAGTTTTTAGAGGTTTTGAAAATTTATTTTGGGGAATTTTCCTATTTCTTATTTGAAGAAATCCCTAGAAATTTATGATTCAGAAATTCTGTTAGAAATAAGCTTGTTCATTGAATTTATCAGGGTTGTTTTTCATGTAGTAAATTTTTTTAATATATATTAAGACATCAAGTATACACTATATAAGTAATGTAAGATATGTTTACATGACATACCTTTACCTGACAGTGCCTCTTTCACAAAACGTGTGTGCAGACATGGTTTATACACTGTAGTGACAGCTTAAAGCAGTAAGAAATCAAAGTAATTAGACACACAGGCCATTGGCTGCAGAAATCTTAAAAGCTTTCGGGAAGAAAGAGAACAACTGTTGAGACCAGATGACCAGCAAAAAAAAAGGATATCTGATTAGACAGATTTGATTGTGAATATGTCTTTTCAATTTGTAGAATTATAAATTTCACCTTGACTTATTTCCAGTATTCCATGATGTTATTTCCAGAAGTTATGGCCCTTAATTGTTCAGCCTCCTGGCTTTGGTTTTCACAGCATAATTTCATTAATCTTTGAACCAAGTCTGGAATGCAGTTTTTTATTAATGAGAACTTCAATGAGTAATTACAAATGTTCCAGATTATTGTTTAGAGGAATAAAGGCCCTGCATGATTGTCCTAACTTTGCTTCAACAGGATAACTTTACTATTTCGTACATACAAGTCAACTTGTATGGGTTACACCTTTTGTGTCGATTTTTTTTCTTTTCATTTTCATCAGTATATAGCCATACAACCATTTTATATAGTTTTTTAAAAATAAAAATTCTGTTTTTTTATTTTTACATTTGTGTTTTGTTAATCCTAGGAGTCTGCTTTAATTTTTTTAAATCAAGCATGATCGAGAATTTTTTTTAGCCATGCATATTTAACATGAGGATAACTCTGTTATGCTTTAGAAAGCAATGAAAGCCAGGAATGCCAAAATTGGGTTAAGTAAAAGTATACTTTAACAAAACAAATAAAAATAAATTAATATTGAAGAAAGTGTTTAGAAAGCTTCATTTAGTTCAAGATTCCTATGATCATTTAGCAAATTTCAGTATTCTTGGCTTCCATCACATTCCACCTACCTTGAATATAGGCCAACGAAACTTAAAATTATATCCATTTGCTTTTGAATTTATTACATAAAAGACATCAGTGTAAGTAAAGTCTAAATATAATTTTTATTTGTAGAAAAGTTCCAATATGGGATGCCAAGTGTGTGAGATATTCCTAAACATTTGACATCATTCTGAAGTTAATCGATACCAGAACATGCTCATAGTGCCATCATTGGGCAGTAAAATGTAGATGCCAAAACAATCAGACAGTCATGGCCATATATTATAGGACTTAGCGTTTATGGGGGAAAACATATATATGTAATAGACCATGATAAATCCAAAGAAGTTAATATTACACCTTGAAAATTTGTTTTTTCAAAATACCTAAAAATACCTAGCACCAATTCTTTTTTTTTTCCTCGCTAGCAACTTCACTTTAATTTTTTAGTTGCTCCACACCTGGATCATGAAGCACATATAAAGATGAGTTGAGGATTGTAGAATGATGTCAGATGAGTGTGTGCGTGTATTAACAGATGATCACCATAAAAGGAACTTTTGTAGCTTCTGGCTGGATATTATCAGCCAGATAATTAGTACTTGTGACATTTGCTTCCCAAATCTAAAATTAGTTTTTCAGCAACTGCTTTTCCTTGCCAAACAACAATGCAAGCTGTGAAGGATCTTTTTCTCTGATTGATGAAAAATAACCATCCAGATTGTAGGAAGTTCCTGAATGCAAACTTATATGATTTTTACAGTGCAAAAAAAAACATTGACACCTGCTGCATAGACTTTAAAAACCCTGATTGCATTTTGAAAAGTGAAAAGGGTGCATGTGTGTTACAACACACTGAAAATCAAAAGAATAAAATGAAATAAAGTTTCAGAGTTGTAAATAATAATGTAAATGTGTGTAAAATTAGTTTATTTATGGCATTTGTTGTTTTAAAACTTTTGATCTTATGTAATCTTTGACATTTTTTCATCAAAGTTTTATTGGTTTTTGTAAGTTTTTTTTTGGTCTGGAATACAAGATTTTATCTAAAATGGTTGACAGATATGGGAGTATCGCAATCCAGCAAAAGTTGTCATGCACCACTATAGTGAGGAGATCTTGAATAAGTTAGATTTTCATAAATTCCACATTGTTCGTTGGAAGAGTTTTGGACTCAGAATGCCTGTCTGCAGACATTGTTTTCAGCACAATGTTTTTGTTATAGGCCCACATGAGCAAATAGTAGATAACAAAGTCCCTTACATTTCACCCTTTTTACTAGTTCTAGCCAAGTTTTTTTAATGATATTTATGAATTGTGTATAATATTTTCATCAAAATTAGTCACTGGTTGTTCATTTCAGATTTGGTTATTCATCACCATTCAATGCAATATAATACTCATGAACAGTAATTTGTAAGCTATGTACAAAAATGTGTAATCCACCAAATATCATCCAAATATATTTCTATATTTCTTTTTCTACTCTTGGTCATAATAGATTTATTACAGTTGGTTGTTGTTGTTGTTGTGGGGCTTAATGCCATTATTCAGCACATGATAGGCTATACATGGCAACCAGTATTAATGGTGGAGGAGGAAATTGGGAAATCACCAGAAAGAACCACCAACCCACAAGAAGCTACTGGATATTACAGTTGGTATACTTTTCCTATAGTATGTACAGTTTTTTATTTTTATATGATGTGTTACATATCACTTTATGTGATTCTGATTGGTCCAAATAAGCCCTTAAAATTTTTATGCAGTGTTGTCTTAACTGAATGGCTTTGATTGTAGGAAAACCTTTCTAAATCCGCCTTTTGAAATTTTTTGATTTAAGTGTACATTTTGTTGATGGTCATTTTTCGATTCATCTCACAAAATAGAATTGGGAAAAAATGGTTTTCTGTCTGAATATGGCCAGCTTACCCTACAGAGGTTTTTTACATCATAAATAGCAATATCATCAAATGAAAAAATGGCTTAAAACCACAAGACAAGAACAACAACAACAACAAGAAGTAAAACAAAGGATATTGCTGATTGGATAGCAGGTGTATGGGTGGGGGATGTAGGTAGGGTGATACATCTGTAACATAGAATCCAACCTATATATAAGTATAGTTCCAATGTAAACTTACAGAAGTAAATAAACTCAGCTCATTCACAAAAGAATGTGGACACAAACTGGTTTCCCAACTAACTGAACTTTATTTAACCACAGCATTTGCACAATAAATGTATGATACAAATCGTACTCAAAAAGAAATTTGTTTACATATTTAAATACTGCCAATATCTGGTAACAAATGCTTTAGATTATATATGGAAATTTCCACATCCAGTCATTTTTTTCGACATGAATATCACAAAAATGTAATGCTTTTGTGAAGTTGACATTTCAGGGTAGACAGTGATCGTGTGGTGTAGGTCTACTATAATCGGTATTGTGTACCATATCAAACAATGTTACATCATACGCATTGGACATTCTGTGTTGGAAAATAATATTGTGTTTTGTAAAATGTTCTGCTTTTTCAGATGGATGCTCATTCTTTGATTTATAGTTTGCTGAAAAGCATAATCTGCTTTTACCATTTCAATCATGTTTGGGACTATTTTTTTAAAGCACATCAAATGAAAAGTGCAGCATCTGCCAAAATGAACAAAATTATTGATTCTTCTTTCTGTCTCAATAAATTATACTGACAAAAAAATATTATGAGATAAAACAAATTGCATAAGCTCAACATTCAGCTCATAAATTCAGTAATAAATCGTATTATATTTGAGATTCTCTGTATATCATTTTGCAGTATGTCTGTGCATGCTTGAGAGAAGTCTTTTCCATAGAATGTGACAGAAGATATATTCTTGATTTAGATGCAAGGTAAGGCTAAAGTTCCTCTTTTTATTATTATTAGAAGTTTTATGTAAAACTGTTTATATTTCACTTTGTGCATTGCATAAGTTATTATCTCGAGAAAAGATATTGTATGATATTGTCAGTCAGACTTAGAAATCACTAAGTGATAGCATAATATCTGCCTGACAAAATTTGCTCCGATGATGAAAGATTCCTAGAAAGGTCTGAAGAACTGGCTAAACATTTAATTTACCGAGGCTACGACAAAGACCTGATTGCGGAGGCAATCCAAAGAACCAAACAAACAAACCGTGATGACCTACTCAGATATGGACAGAAAGAAAAGGTTGATAGGATACCATTTATTCTGACCTATCACCCAGACAATCCCAAAGTAGGTAAAATCATCGCAAACCACTGGCCAACCGTGCAATCGTCAGACATACTAAACCTAATACTTCCGAACAAACCTGTAGTAGCTTACCGGAGACCAAAAAACCTAAAGGACATCCTAGTCAGGGCCAAGCTAACAACAATCGCTAGTCAAAACCAACCTAGTCAACCTGGACCCTGTGGCGATAAAAGATGCAAAACCTGTCAACATATGATAGAGACCAAGACATTCACTAGCACAGTGACTAAAGAAAAACTAAACATACATGGTCCAAACAAAACGTGCAAAACAGAGAATGTGATTTATCTCATCACATGTAAGATCTGTGGCCTTCAGTACATGGGAGAAACTGAAAAGCTACACATAAGGATAAACCTTCATAGATCTGATTGGATGACAAAAAAGCTGTACAGAAGGCCAGTCGCAGAACACTTCTCCTCCCCTGGCCACACTTTCAGTGATATAATACTTATCGCTATTGCTAACAACCACAGCTGGAGTTCCGAAACCAGGAAGAAAAAGGAATCATACTGGATACGCCGCCTTAGAACATTGAAACCAAGCGGTCTAAACCAAGAAGACTAGAAAATGAAAACTATGCACTAATAGAATTTAACATTTTCTAAATCTTCTTATTATCCTTCAATTTTTACTATAAGAATAACCGGTATAGAATCAAATATCCGGGATATAATCTGCGTTACATATGTACACAAAGTAAAAATAGATGTCACTTTGGCTTGTAGACTTTTAGGGAATTATACGTTTTCAGTTTCCGCAACTAGTCTATACAAGCTGGTTGTATTTATAGTTTTAGCACATGTGAAGACAGAAATGTAGAGGTTTACAAACACGTTTTTGTGTTTATTTGTTTGTCGTAACTATGTTTTGTATTTGCCTTTGAAAAAGACTCATTAAGAGTCGAAAGCGCTTAGGCTAGTTAGTTACTAGTTTCGTACTGTTCGTCGTCAGTTTATTGCATATATATATATATATATATATATATATATATATATATATATATATATATATATATATATATATATATGAATGGGTTGGTATTAATACATAGGTCTGGCCCCCAGTGCCTTAGGTTGATTACATGACCCACATGTCAGCCCTGCTAGATGGAGACATCCATCCACAGCTTGGGGGTGGGGTGGGGTAAGCCTAAGGCAGATAAAAGCTGACAGGGAGGGGGTAGGAAACAGGTATTAACTGCAGATGTCTTTTATGGACAACCCCTAAGAACATATTTCAGTTACTGACTTCCTATTTTTATGCCTTGTTGAAAGACTGATATAAAGTTTTTTTTTTATTAAACAAAATATAGCAAGTCAAACATTTTTTATGTCATAAATTATCTTTTTAAAAATGGATGCAAGTCAAGGAATCATTTTTTTCCCAGAGTACTCATAAAATCAATGTCACTTGAATTAACTATATTTTCCACAGGATCATCATCATCACTGATGGTCAAGCAAAAACATTCTGCACTTTTAATCCAGTTGTCACAAGTTCTATCACACACTTCTACTCTAGTCTTTCATATATGAGACTTATACATATGGTATAATTTATCTTGGCTTGTGATACAGATATGAGGGGCATCCATTGCAGAGTGATTCAAGATGCTTGTCATGTGATTACTTGGCTCCAGTGTTTAAATGAGACTGTTGCTAGTTACTTGTGGAAGGTCAGTGGTTCTACATAAGTGGTATTTGGTGTCTCAAAAGTACAATTGGCTGCTATATATAGATTCACTTCATCTGAAAATGATTTAAAATCCATAATGATCTTCTAAAACCTGAGATCTGTACTAAAGTGCTTGCTTTTACAGATCACTTTCACATCTCACAGAGTGAGTTTTTGTCAGAGAACAACAACAATGTAAAATGGCAATAATGTTTGCACACATGGAAGTTGACCCACATTTTACTTAATTCCCTTGCTAATTAATAGTTTTATATTTTGCAACAAAACAAAGCATATTTTAGCTTTATCACAACTTTAGTACATGATCACAAATATTTAGATTGTAAGAAAATAAAATTACTATTTTATTAAAAGTATTGGTATCAGTAAAAAAAAAAGATGGTAAAAATAGGATCAGGATGAACAGATTAGTAGTGTAGTAAAGACTCCACTTATCAATTTCATCATTAGTTAATGACACTGCTTCAAAATGTTGTGTGGAATAGTAATCCAATTTGTAGTACAAATACCAAATGATGGCTTGGAACTAAGTGCCAAAAGGTCTGCAGAAAATATCCACATCCTCAAAATATACATAGGAATAACCAAACTCAAACAGGACAAATTTTATCCATCTTGTTTTGCATTTATACATTTCAGTCAGTTTCTTATGCTTAATGTCATTTACGTTTTGCACACAGAGAGCATGTACTTAATTTGGTAATACATCTGCATGATACAAAAGTTAGTCTCATTATTCTTTTGTTGCCATAGTGGTTTGGCCAACTTGAGATCTACACACAATTATGTTGTATGGGGATTCTCTGAAGTTTTCTGTCAGCATTAATATGTTGATCTTTTTTTTAATATGATCCTCCTCTGAGTACAAATATTATTCTACGTAGAAAACTCCCTTTCATTGCTTGCTGTCTGAAGTGCATAAGTATAACTAGCGTGAACAAGTTATAGTTCTTTATGGTTGTGCAATTTTCAACATCTCACAGGCATGGCCCCATGTGTATTCTCTTCGATATCTCTGTTCACCTACATGAACTCTGCTAAAGATTCCCTTCCATTAATCAGTGCTTTGCTGCCTCTTGTGCCAGATTTTTTTCTCTTCCAAAATGCTGCAGGGATGGTCCTGGCTTTTAAAAGTTGTCGCCAAAAAAATCGCCAACCACAATATTTTATCGCCAGTTTTCAAGTGTTGCCAGAATAAATAGTGAATATTTTTCCAAGTCTGTTAATGTAATAGGCTATGAAAATTTTAAAAATATGGGATAGTTATTACTTTATTGACAACAATCGGTACAGCTATAATATTATAAAATCAATCATTACATGATGATTACTATTTTACATCTAAAATAAAGCATTATCAAATGTAAAAATATCAACTTTGCTGACATCTACAGTGTCGAGCTCATTTTTTTAATTACCCCACAATTTTATTTTTTTAGCTGGGGGGTGGATTGCCCTCATCTGATCCATTCAAAGGGCCCCACCTCCCTAACTTTATTTTTACCCAAAGGCTTAAACTTTATTTTTACCCAAAGGCCTAATAAATTTAGAATGTGTTTGCTAATTGACTATTTTTCATTAATTGTATATTTCTTCATTAGTTGTATATATATGTGTGTATGTATGTGTGTGTGTGTGTGTGTATATATATATATATATATATATATATATATATATATATATATATATATATATATATATATTATTGATCTTCTAGGAATTGATCCATGTTCATTAGGTATCTTTGCATTTGTTCATCCTCTTTTTCCGTAAGTCCATAATGTGTATCTTCTAGATCTTCCTCTCTTGATAATTTGTATTTTTTCTTTGTATGTTTTTGCATTTCTTCCAATGTAGATTTAGTTACATTTTCCCCAGATTCTTTGTTCAATGTTTTTCTTGCTTTTTTACTCTTTCTCTTTTTTCGTCAATGTAATTGCCATTTGCTTCTCTACTTCTTTTGGAACTTGTTTTTGTTCCTCACTATGTTGTTGTTGTTTTTATAGATTGAGCTTGTTGTTGGTTTTGTTTTGGGTCCACTCTTGTCATTTTCTGTTGGTTGATTTCTTATTCTTGTTTACTTAGTTGTTGTTAATATTGCATATTTGATTCTTGTTGACTTCTTTGTTTCTGTTCTTTGTCTTCTGTCTGTTTTTGTTGTTGTTGCTGATTAGCTTTTAGTTTTTATGTCACTGTTGCACTTTTGCTTGTTTTGAAAATATTGTTATTTCACTAATGAGGCAAGTCTTCTGTATTGATTGAAGTTGTTATGCCATTTCTTGTTCCACTTGACATCTCTTTGGCATATGCCCCACGTTTCTACATTTATGGCTTTTCCTATGGAAGATGCAGTCTTTATACCACGTTTTGACTAGGAAACCATGCAAATAAAAAAAACTTTCTTGATTGTATATAGATTTTCTTTCAATCTCTAATATTCTGTTCCCATATTTTATTTGCAATCCTGGAATATTGTCTAGTCTCTCATAGTTTACTTTAGTTTTAAACTTTTTTGGAATTTTTCCACCGTTGCTTTTAATGGTATTTCCATGGGTATGTCATTTATGTGCAGTTCTCCTGTCCTCCTTTGATTTTCCTCAGAAATGGTTCTGGTTTCTGAATAATGATTGTCCCTCCTACTATCTCCATTTCTCCATATGGCATAACTGGTTCAGTTCCCTTTGGTATTATTATAAATCATTTCTTTGTTGTACTGGTACTGGCAGTTAAATCCACAAAATCTTTATTTCTTATACAGAAAGCTGCCATCACTCCACTTATTGTAGGTCTCTAATCTAATGGTAGCCTTGTTGTATCAAGTTCTTGTGTTCCTTTACCATATGTACATTTCAGGTAAGAGCCTTCTGATGTATCAATTCTTTCTGTGTGGAAATATTTTTCCAGTTCTGTCAACTGCTTGTTGAACACCATCCTAATTCGTGAGTCTCATGCACTGAGTTGTATTTGCTTTCAAGTTAATTTTTATTCTTCTTTTTATGTTTATATACCATTATGGCTAGCTTTACAAAGTACATCTCACTGAATGCTGTAGAGTTTTTCTTGACATGCAAACTTGGATCTCCATTCCCACCAATGAAACTTACAAGAGTCAACACCTGGCATTAAAAAAAAATTGTTATTGACTGAGTCAACATTTTTATATGCATATACTAGTTAAGGTGACCCAACAAAAGCATGCCAGGACAAAAGCGTGTCGACATGCACTCTGCGAAAGATGTAAATAACAAAAAACATTATTTTTTAAATAGTTTCCTGACTACTTAGCCTATAGTTATTCCATGTAAGACCAAACATTACAAATAATAAGAAATAATAATTAATAGTGTTAAGATGACCGACAAAAGCACGCCAGGTCAAAAGCGCATTGACATGCACTCTGCGAAAGATGTAAATAACAAAAAACATCATTTTTAAACTAATTTCCTGACTTCTTAATAGTTTCCTGACTACTTAGCCTATAGTTCTTCTTATGTAAGACCAAACATTACAAATAATAAGATATAATAATTGTAATTTCAACATGTTCAAATGGTTCAACTAACATTTACTGAGTTTATTACTCTAAATGCTAATGTTGTATGCGATCCCTTTGTCTTTGGCATATAATCGGCAGTCAGTTAAAGTTAATTATAATTATTTCATCTGAAAACATGAAAAAAATTATTTTGATCGCAGGTTACTGTTAATTAGAATTGGAACGAGAATAATGGTCTTGGCTTTAGATTTTTGAATACCACACATACTATTTACTTTAACTTAATTTATACCTGCACAGTTTTGTTGCTGTTCTTTTGTCAAGGTTGTTTAGCATTACCCTCATATTTCAGCATACTTTTTGTCTGTGTGCTTTTGTTACGGAGCCACTAGTTAACCATAAGTTGTCGATGTATGGTTTGACACCATTTTCAGCACATGATAGGCTATACATGGCGGCCAGTATTAATGGTGGAGGAAGAACCCTGGAAAACCCCGGGAAGAACCACCGACCCACGAGAAGCTACAAACAGGCTTTCTCACTTTAACAATAAGGAATTACGGTGGGATATAAAAATGTGGAAGATAGTTATTATATGTATTGTAGCATGAGATAAAATTTGAAGAAAAAAAACAAATGCATATCCCTTTTAGGTATTATTGGTTATCACAGAAAAATGTGTTCTTGTCAATCAATTACTAGTGCTTCACTCACGGTAACAGGCGGTGTCTTTGAAATATGTCGCAGAGGACCAATTCTAACCTTTAGCTGTTGTATAAAATATTAAATGGGGGCATGTTGGGAGGGAAAGGCAAATAATGCACTCCACAGGGAGAAATAGCATGTCATTTTTGAAAATTTCATGTGTATTTGACTTGTAAAATCAGCGAATATTAGTGAAAACGATGCTCTATATAAAAACTTCCTGTTGGCAGGTTCCAATCTGCATATTTTCGGATTCAATCGTTTTGAGAAAAAAAAAATAATTTTGCAAAACTTGCTTGTGTTGACATTTCTTTTTGCATAGTTTAAGTCTCTGCAGACATAACATGATTGACGGCAAAAGTAAAAGATCAATGAACAGGACTGCCAAGAATAACATCAGGATCATCGACTGTGTTCGATGAATTTGTATTCACTCCAAATACTGTTAATTTTGTTAATTTACTCTTAGGCAGAGATGATGAACAAGCAATGTCTAACTTGCGTTTACCCATGATAATGTTGCACTGCTGACTATATAATTCTGATAGAGATTTTTTCCCATTTGCTTGGTATTTATACACAGCAATCAGTAGTTCAAAGGTAATCAATTTTCTCTCGAGTGTTGACAAAACTATTTATTGGTATATTTTAAAAAAGCAGGGACTGGTTAGCCATCAATCAATTACTTGTAGCTGTTTCTGTTCTCGTCTTCCTAAATTGGTTGATTGTAGGTATCATAGCATACAGTACATAGGCCAGATGTCAGCATTAGTGGATTATGATGTAACATTGCACTGTACTGACGGGTTTGTGGTCCCATTGAATTTCTCCACTCCAAATCCATGATTGTATGTACAAGCTAAACTGCCAAAAAGGCTGTCACCCAAAAAATTGCCAACTGGTATTTTTTGTCGCCAATAAGGAAACAAAATCGCAATTTGCGACATTGGCGAAGCCCAGGACGATCCCTAATGCTGAACTTGAGTTTTAAGTCCAACATTCCCATAGTCAGCTTGTTCAGACATTAGAATCTTGAATAAATATAACCAGCATCCTGTCATGTACATCAGACTCTCACTCAGCATCAATTTTGGGCTCAAAATCACACACTGGTATTTCCAGTGACATTTTCCCAATGTCCAACAGACATGAAATTAATTGTCATGTCTATCACCAGCAAGTATTTGCTGACTGAAGACGTCATCTATCAACAATCCTGGTTGTGATTCAGCCATTTTGGTTCCCTGTGTGGCCTGTATGAAACATGCATTTGTAAAACTTACATTATGAAAGTAAGATTAAAACTCCCATAAATTCTTTTTCCAGGGCCCAATGAACCAATCAAATTTAGTCTAACAGCTATTCATGTCAAACCAAAGTATCCAGTTATTTTAATGTTTGTCTTCCTGAATCTGGATGTTGCATCAACATGAATTATGTTACGAAATGCACATTTGAAGGTAAAAATTGCATGCTGCACAAAGCATGTTTCATATCCGCGACATTGACATAGTTTGCGGAACCCTTATTACTGCTTTAAAAGTATGCGAATTCATACAAATTATGTGCACAATTGTGTGCTGACATCATTTTTCAACGCAATGATTTGGTCACATTAGACCGCCAGTAGGGGTTTAAATGCGATTTTAAATATATATTCGGGATGGGGGGTCTGACAACCCACCAGCGATTTTTCATTTTGTTAACACAACTCACAACAGAAGCAGCAGGAAAGGTCAACCCTACAAAGTTGTAGAGACCTTATTTACGAAAAATAAAGGTTCCTACAGAGGCTGCAAAAAAAAAGGTCAATAATGCTAAACCAAATTCTCTGAGTATATTTCCATATGGTTAAAAACCGGTAATATAAACGGTATAATAATGTCATGAGGTTAGCTAAGTTTTATTATACTATTGCTGATGTATTTTTTCAAAGATTTTATTTACCTGCAAAGCAACTCAATCGTTGTCCTTCACCATCCCTGCTGCTATGGATTAACCAAAGATTTTATCGAGAACAACTCATTTTTATTACATAAATTTCAAGTATGTTAATTTTTTTCACCTAATTATAATATTTACTCTACAAGCATATGTATAAATTAATATATAGAATTATGTTACTCAAATCAATTATATTTCCATCCTGATTTGTGAGTTTGAAATTCATTCTTGACAATAATGGATTATGTACACACAGGTAGACTTGATTTATTGGCTCAGATACAATGAGCCACCCCAGGGTGTTTGAATACTGGATGAATATAATATATATCCCTGCTGGGCCTAATTAGACTTAGAGAGGTCAACGTGGTAACTACTGTCAATTATATCGAATACTAGATTCAGTGCAATAGTGGATGTTATATTAACAATATTAGGTGAAATATGACGACCTGTTCCATATGGGTCATTATTATATCTGAGAACTGTTGGGGGCGGGATTAATTTTTTTCCATGAATTACATATCCTTTTAAAGTGATCATCAATAAGATCACTGATTTTTTTAGCTCCTCTGAGTCAAATCCAGGTATTATAAATGTTGATAGTTGTTCTTCTGTAATTTCATAATATTTCAGAGATACTGTCATAAATAATCGCTTATGTCTTACACATTGAATTGGGTCATTTTCTTTAACTATATCAGAACTAGAAAATCTATCTGCCGATGCGTTTAATGGGGCTGCAGCGGCTCTTAATGCTGGTATAGCTGTGAGAAGGGGAAATATACCACCCATTTTAAAAGTATCTTTGATAGCACCTGCAGAAAGGCTAAGTTTGACGTTTTTATTTGATTTTTTGCTTCATTGAAGTTTTTGAATTGACAATCGGTCAACGATAATTATTTAAACCACTCATCTGTTCCTTTTTCAACAATATTTTTATTCCACAGTTATTGTTTGATGCTGATTGCAGTCTTTTGATCTGACCAGGAGTCAGGGTAACATTAGTGTGATTATATGACATTTATAATATTCGTAAATAATCTAATTACGTGTTACATATTTTCTACTGGGGCATCAACGACTCATTTCTCCACCAGCACCTTCAAGAAGCATTGATTTATCGCTAAGTGTAACAGCAATTGCTCCGTAATTATCAACAACTCCTCTTGTTACACTACCTCTAAAATGTATATTGACTACCGATTGGTCAAATCTAAATGTTCGAGCGAAAAGTAATAAATCGGATATAAGGTTGTAAAATCTAGTTGTGATATTTGTAATCCAGTATCATCATTTTGATCACGCCCCATAAACATCATAATACGATATGCATGTGCTACATGATTGTGATCAAAATTCAGTAATATATCATCGGATGGTTCTTGATGTCCATTTATCCTTAATGAAACCTCAGAAACACCAAGACTGTCGAATATCATAATACTACCCATTTGATCATTTACTCGTGCAGCATCTTGTAATGCAATAAATGTGTCTTGGTTCAGAAACACCTTGCTGAGAGGCTATTTGCCATGTAAATAAACCATTAATATTACTCTGGATAGCATCGGTGGTCATTGTCAGCCATGATTGCATTGATTGACTGCATTAATTCATAAAAGATAGTAACCGTTGTTCTTCAGATAGCCTTTCGTACTAGTACAACTGTATGTCTGGCTCTGAAAATGACTTTTCTGACATTTCTACAGAATCCAAAGATATGTGACAGTGGAATTGCACCTGAAAACAGTCTTCTATTACCTTTTAACATCGCTCGACGTGATCTAAAGTTGAAATCTGGATCTACATTAATAATCATACTTTGTACATCCGCATTGGCATTTCTAGCAAAATTTCTTGGTTGTTCTATTTCATATTGTTGATATTCTGGAGAATTAGAAGTATTATTTACAAACATCATTGATAGACCAGCTGATCTTGAATAATCATCACTGTATCTTGCAAGACCAAGTATTCTTGTAGCAACGTCAACATCTTTCTGAATTGATTCAATATTTTTTCCATGTACAAAGCTCTATCATGTACATAACGCTATCAAACAACGCCATAATACCATTATTAACAAAACCAGCACTAACATTAGCGTCCTATTCAGTATTATCTGCTTTTAATATTTCACCTTTTACTTCAATAAATGCTTCAGCGGGTAAAAAAAATATCTACTTGTATAATGAACCTGAAGTTCAATTCTTCCACGCTGATTTGGAATTTGTGCGTCATAAGAATAATACTGATAATCAGATATAGACTCATCTTGGAGAACTGATGCGTCCATGTTGAATGCAGGATCACTTATATGTTTGAACATATAATTATTATCATCTAAAATGAAGACCGCTTCTCAAAGTGAGACCACTTCCTGCTATGAGACTGGCAGTTATATTTTTCTCTTTTTCTGATAAAGGTATATCAGCCAACTCTGCTAGTTTTTGATTAGCAACTTGATTTATTTTTTTACTAATATTTACAGGCATTAATTCAGTGGTAGGTAATTTCACCGGCTGAGGTCAGACCACTTGAGGTCTGCATATTAATCGTGCTAGTCTATCTTTGGTTGCTGAGAATGCTTTACTAGCAACATTACCAACAGCACCTATACCTTTTTCACGAACGTCAATAGCTTTCATACCCAGTTGCTTTGCAATTGGTATTGCTTTTGGGACTATCCTTCTAAATAGACCCTGAATGTCACCTAACCCATCTCCGTAGGTTTGTCCTGTAAATCGGTATTCAAGAGATAATTGCCCTGACCATGGTTGGTCCACATTGAGTACTATGTATTATCATTTTATTAATAGTAATTTTATTTAATTACATACTTAGTTCAGTGACTTAGTCATCGGCGATTTCATTAATGAGAGACTGATACACAATAATATCCATGATACCGCCTGTAAATTATCTTTTACAAATATCTGCTGCTTCATTAATGATTTTTGGGGAATTATTACCAGCTCATTTTCCTCCAATCCAAATTTCTAGTCGTTCAACATCAGCAAGGACGTTGTTAGGACACTTAGTAATAAGACCATTCCTCTGTGTGGTAAGACCACTTCCAAAGATGTCTGATAGCCAGTCTTCATTTTCCTCACTTTTTGTTTGTACTGGTTGTTGTTGTGTTCGTGGTGGTGATGATGATAATGATGTTGGTAGTTCCAATGTTGTTTGAGGATCTAGCTGTAATTCCAATTCCGATGTTGTCTTAGGAGCTGGCTGTTTTCTTTTTGTATATTTTTGTTTTGGTTTTGCTGCTTCTTTTTGTTTTGTTTTTGTCTTTTGATTGAATTAATTTACCAATTTCAGAAAGATAATCCTGTTATACTGGATCATCAGCTCTAGCTTGTTTAACATTCATGCGTATGCGATATAATGATTTTTGCCACTGGTCATGGGTTTTAATATCTTTATTGTGTTCAGGTTTCATTAATTTACCTCTTCAACTAAAATTATCTACAGCAAAGTTAGCTAATTGTTGTAGGTTAAGGTTATTAATTACCTTACCAGGATTTTCATTAAATTTATTTATCAAATTCAACTTCAGGTTCAGGGGCTAGTGCTTCAGCATCTTTTACTACCTGGTCTACATCTTTAGGTATTTTCGGGACTGGCATTGCAGCAGTTATTTTGGCAGGAAGTTCTCTAAAAATCTTCTTTGTTTTCTTGGTTCTTTCTGCTTTTTTTCTAGTTGCCTGAGCGGTTTTCTCTACCGCAGGTAGAAAAGGTTTAGTGGTCTCAGTAATAGGTTTAAATAATTGTTTTGTTTCCTCTTCAAATTCAACTTGAGATTCCTGACGCAACTGTAGCTGCTGCTTAACGGCATCACGAACAGGTAAATATTTTTTAATTACCTCTAGTTGCTCTCGAGCTAATCTTGCTGAGTGAGGTTTTCCAATACTCATTATTAATATTTATAATAGATTTTTAATTGAATTGAGTGCTGTTTCACAAGTAAACAAAATCAAAGATAAAGTGAATATTTTATTAACTATCATGTCTATCTGCAAAGTTATTATAAAAATATATCGAAACACAGATCAAAACAATGGTATTAGATTATATAATAAAGTGCGATAACTATGCTTTGAATCTATGTTGAGCAATAGATAATTGTTGTTGGGCTTAACGCCATTTTTCAGCACACGATAGGCTATTCATGACGACCAGTATTAATGGTGGAGGAAGAAAACGGGAAATCACCTGAAAGAACCACCGACCCACGAGAAGCTACTGGCAAGCTTTCTCACATATCCACATTCACCGAATCCTAGACTCGAACCCACACAGACTGAGGTGAGATGGCAGTGATCCGTAACGGACAGCGCTTTAGACCACTCAGGGCCCCCAATAGATAATTATTTCCCTTTGCACATAAGTGTAATATGATGTTTTGATTCAGACAGAATATATCATTTTTTAGATAATTATTACCTATTGACAAGCAATTATGTGTTAGCAAACAAAAAAAGTGCAACAGGGAGAGATACTGGTACATATATTTGTCTCTATAGCCTAAAATTCAAGTTAATTTACATATTCAGGTCAAAAGTTATTTATAGCTTCGTAACATATCCTTTAACGGATGATAACTCATACAGAAAATACAATGTGATTATATGTATGGCATAATTTTTGTATTATGTTTGAAAATTAAATTCACACTACATTTCCATAATAAGTATAATATTCATTCAGTATCTACTGCTCGTACATAATTTCCCTGTGCATTCTCGTACATAAGTTACATATATATTAACTATTTGAACAGAAGACAGATCCATAATCTAATGGGATATTTGTATGACTGTGGTACTTACGGATACAGGTTCCAATCCCGTGGCAGCCAGTAATGGCGACGTTGGGTGATTTGATGCCATTTTTCTGTTAAAAGTGTGGTCGACGAAGTCCAGAAAGATTGAATACACTCACATGCCATGACCAAGTGGCATGGTACATTTTTGTATCACTCACGGGGTTTATGTTGGGTGAGTATATTCAATATGCTGGATGTAGGTAAATTCCCCATCAAAAATCATATCCATCTATATACAAATATTCATGTTCATCAAATCGTTATATGCAACCTCTGACCTTAGTAAGATGTTTGACAACTTAAGAGCTCATATGGGGTTTGTGTGCCATCCTTAGAATTAAGTTCTTAGAGATCAGTTTATCAATACCACATGACCATATGTATATAGTTCATGTTCATACAATCATTATATGTGACCTCTGGACCCGCTCAGAAGTCAAAGAGCAACTGAGGGGTTCAAATGGGGTTTGTCTTTTGTCTTTCAAATTTCCTCTGGTCTCAATAAGATGTTGTTTGGCACCTTAGGGGATCACACGGAGATCAATTCAAATGCCCCTGAACTTGCCGGCATGTTAGATGACAAGCTGGGAGTTCATATGGGGTTGTGTTATGATTATATTATTTTTTGATTATTTATATATATATATATATATATATATATATATATATATATATATATATATATATATATATATATATAATGAACAGTGAAAATATTAATGATATTGTTTCTGCTATTAAAAAAATTAAAACAAGACGGAATAAATTTATCCGGTAATCTAGACCCGGAAAAGATTATGTATGACTTTGAATCATTACAGCAGAGAAAATTTCAGAATAAATTCACATTACTACAGATTCATAAAATCTATTTATAATTCTATGTTAGAATTTTTAGCTTCCGTAGATGACAAACAAGTAAAGCTATTTACACCTCTTGCACATTAAATCAAAAAAATAAAAAGTGCATTGTTTCACAAATATGAAAGAAAAAAATGATAGACAATTGTGTAATACAATTGAAAAAATTTTTTATTTGATTCTGTGATAGATGACAGCGGAACTGAGGACAGTAAACCCTAAAATAGTCAGGAACTGTAGTTGTGCCAAGATTGATAGAGTCGAACTCAATATACAGTAAAATAATATTGTTCTGAATTAAGTATGCACAGTTAATTGACGTATTCAAATATAATATACTGATTGTATTTTTTGAATATGCAGATTAGTAAATATGATGAGCTACACATTTTACTGAAGGGATGCAAATAACAAAATATCTGGCAGCTGCATTCATAGTATTAAAAAATATTTTTTCACCAGTGCCTGTGTTAGTAGATATGACCGACTTAGGAGTCTTTGGAGAAATACCAGTATTTCTTACCTTACAGTTCTGACTCTGTATGATAATTCATAAATTCTCCAGAGAATTAACTTTTGGGTTTGAATTTATGTGATCGCTAACTCCATGAAATCACTCAAAGATGAACCTGTGTGATGGATATTATTTTCGTCCAATGCTAAATCTAAAACCCGCATTATCAAGACTACCGACTGGTTTTTTCGATCTATAGTGCCTAATAACAGCATCTTTGGATGCCTCGCAATTTATATATATTGCATGTCTCACAAATTCTTTTTGCTTCATTTATATATAGAATATAAATTATTTGTCTAAATCATTATTTTTAAATCTGGTCAGATAATCCTTTTCTGTCTTTTTAGGAAATTCACCTGTTAAGGTCTTTTTTTTTTTGGTCATAATAACATTTGAGTTCCCTATATTTTTACCACCACAATTTGCACATAGCTATGTCTTTCCTCGAACAGTATTTGCAGTATACCACATTGAATGCATGGTTTTTGCCCGATACTTCCATGTTTGATGCTCTGCATATGATTTCTGCAGTATTTGTTTGCACATTTTTTATTGCAATAAGAAATATGTCCAATTTTCAACCAAATGCACTTATTTTCTGTTTGAATCATATATATATATATATATATATATATATATATATATATATATATATATATATATATACTAAATTTCAATTTGAATATTTGTCTTAATTATAAAAATGGAGGAATTACCCGCAATTGAACCATCTGCTACGAGATTTGATCTTGACAGACTACCAGGATATCAATTTAGTGTTTTGATGCAAGATCTAGCTTTAATGAATGCAGATATAACCAAACATATCTGTGAAGCCAAAAAAGGAATTTCGTGATGATGATGTGTGGTCAACTTTCAGAGTTGGAACCGTTATTAATATAATGAATGACAAACAAGGATAAGTAATTATAAACCACCTTGATAATCAAAAATATTTTATTTTAATAAAATTTATTGTGGAGACAGACGATAATATTTGGATAATTCGCAATAAAAGAGACCCATTCATATACAGTCGGGAAATATCATTTTGTTAAAAAACAAACCAAAACCTGGAATACTAACTGGTATTGATAGACCATATATTGAGCAAGGGTATCCAGTTATGCTGTGGTGTATGGATTGTATTTACTGAATGATAAACCTAATATTGCGGATCTCAAATCGATGAGACTGTCAGAGTCAAGAATAAACTGTGTGGCTGAGCGTATTCTAGAACATTTTACAAATGCAATATGTGGTAATGGCTTAACAGATTTAAGACGTGAAAAAATATGTAAATGGGCAGAAACGGTTAAAGATTCTGGTGCATCTATTAAGGATGTTGCTGAACTAGAATAGTTATTAAGATTTCCAATATTAGTAAAAACACTAACAGGAGAGATATTGTACAAACCAAAAATATATTTAAAAAATGGAAGCCCTATAACAATCGTTGATCATAATGCACATGCATGGACTGATGCTGTAACAATATTCCCACGAGACAGAGTTGTTAAATTTTATAATGGTCATGTATTTGATTTTATCAAAAATATCAGTAAAAGTGACCATGTATCTGTTTGGTTATTTCAGAGTTCAGAACACGATTATCATAATTAATTTGTATGGCCCAATGGTGATATTTACCATATAGAATCTCTTTATGAAGAAATGAGAAATCTTGCACTCAAATATACTTCTGACATTGTCAAAATGAGACAACTACTGAACAATTGTTTTACCATACCATTGGTCGCGGTTCATTTTGCTTAGGAGAAAAATTCATGGAAACCGACAAGATCATAATTTATTGAGGATATACAAAAAAGTTGCATAGAATATGGACACTGTGAATTATGGAATACTAAATACGATTATAATGATGTTATCTCAGTCGATATGGCTGCATGTTATCCTGGGAGTTTTCTTGGATATGGTGAATGTTCTAACTACTTTGACAGATTAGGACACCCTACACATGACATGGCCAGAGTTTCAATAAATGGACCCTTACCAGATTTTGACCTAACAGGATTTGCATGTATAGAATCATTTGAGTTCGCAAAAGATCTCCATCTGATTACATATGTTTGGTTTGGTAAACATTTTTCAGAAAAATGTTGGGCTCCAATAGTGTTATTAAGATATATGCTTGATGTTGGAATATTAGTATCGATGATGATAAATGAAGCAAATTATATCCTATAGTCCACAAAAGCAAGTTTGGTTACCAGAACCAGACAGATTTAATATAGAAGATGCCAGGAAAGACTTTCCTGATCTTGCCGAAGATGACATTTTTAAAATTACTAATAATATACGTAAATGCAGGGACGAGCACGATGAAAAACTTGGAAAAGATCATGGTAGAAAGATAATTGGTAAGTTTACTCAAGGCAGTTCATACGGTTATAAATGAAACTGTACAAGATTGATTATGGACGATGCTGAGTTAGATTTTATAATCGCTGATATAACAGAGAAAAACATATTTATAAGCTGATGTAATGTTTATTTATTGGATGGAACCAAACTAGGTACCATTGTAAGCTGTATTGAGGGCGACTCACCACAGTTTACTCATTTAAGATCTTTGATGCTAGCCTATGTTTCTATAAATCTACTGTTGATGATAAATAGATTTCCTCTTTAAGCTGTTAGAGTCACTACGGATTTATTTTATATAAACAAAAAATATAAGGATTTATTAAAACCGCTACTCGGTAATGGTGAGGGGGGACATGGAGGATAAAGCAAGAAAATATACTCAGTTCTGAATTTGCCGATGTTGAAATTAAGGAAATATATTACAGAAATAATAACAAATATCAGAGTCATCTGCACCATGTGTACAATCCTGTGGCTTAACATAAGACTGTTTATCTTAATGGATGTGGAGGGTCAGGTAAAACAACTTGTATGCTTAATTTTTTTATGAACAACCATTCAGATATGATTGTCTTGACACCTACACATAAACTCGCCAGAGAGATAAAGGAATGAGGAGTAAAATCATGCACATATCATAGTTTCTTTAGAGGGTACAGAGACACATGGACTCCTGAGCGAGACACATGGACTCCTGAGCGAATGGGTGAAAAATATATACATAAGTATATTATATGGGACGAGATAGACACAGCATCGTTAGAAACACTAAATACATTTCTTAAATGGTTATTGACAAAAAAATACTGCTGTAATTATGTGTGGCGATCATGGTCAACCACTACCCTTTGTTGGACAGTCTCCACATGAATGGCTAAAGAACAATGTAGATTATTATGAAGAAATACATGATGACCATAGAGCTATTGATGAACCGCTGAAAGAACTTAAAAGAATAATCAGACTACAGCCAGATAAAATACAATGTGAGATAATGCGTAAAGTAATTCCAGAAACTACCATGAATGACTTTTGGACTTTATGGAGACCCACTGATTTGATAGTCGCAAGTAGAAAGATAGTTCGTGATGAATTGCAGAAGAAATTATTTAAGTTACATCAAGAAAAGTTTTCACATCTACCTGTACCATTATGTTATCGCCCAGCAAATGCTTGACTACAGAATATTGAAGTTGAAATTCCTGGTGGCAGAGTACAAAATCTGGTATTGAATGATATTGTTTTGGTCACTATCAGTACTGTTGAGAGGTCATTAAGTATGGATAAATCAGTGTGGACGTTAGTATACGCTATAATGATTCATTCATCACAGGGATTAACTATCTCTTATACAAATATCTGGATTGTAGATGATTGGATTGAGTGGTCAAACTAATTCTATCTTGCAGTATCTCCCTCAGACAAATAACTCAACTACATAGGGTTATTATAGATTGCGTAATAACTGAGGAGATTACTAATGACGATGCTGTAATAAAGAAAAAATTAGCATCGTATAAGCAATGTGACAAAAAAATTAGCATGACTTTAATATTGATACTGAATTTATTATAAAACTAAAACAACTAATAATCACTGTGCAAATTGTAACACAATAATGTTATGGCAATATTCGAATAATAATCCAAGACAATTTACCGTAGACAGAATAGTGATTTTGGTCACACACGTGAAAATGTACTGTTGACCTATCTTGAATGTAATCGAATGCGATGGTAATTGTGTATCTGCAGGAATTACCTCGTGCACAAATCCACTTTGAGGGGCAGTAGTATCTAGTCTGTATATGGGAGGTCTTCCAGTGGATCTAAACACGCTATAAATTGTAGGTGTGGTCACACTCCAGATAGGGTCAGTAGCTCGTTTCCTTCCACCCTCTAGCTCCCCTGGTTCTTATAAATATCTCACAATTACATTAGCTAATACTGGTTGTTGACCTTGTTTTCCGTATTCATCACTACATGGTATATATTTTTTGTTATTGCATTAGAAGGTATCATGGAAGTTGCACAAGTAATTTCATTATTTGTTGCAGATATCACACTTGGTAACCTTGCAGCCCATTCACGAGTTTTTTCACTGGACTTAAAGTCAGCCGATATTTCCTTCTCGTATTGATATCCAATTAACTGCTCAGCAAGTGTTTGATTAAATCATTCAACGATTGTTTGATCATGATGAATTTCAGTATGTCCTCGTCTGATTTTAACATTATGTTTTTTCATCAAATATGATATTGCACCAAGAAATTCTTTGCCAGAATCAACTTGTAATAGCTGTGGCCATCGTAGACCACCACGTTGATAAATTCGCTCAACTTGACGCAACTTCAGATGCTGTCTCTTTGTTAATAATGGTTCTGCTTCTTTATATATACTTGCAACGTTAAGAACAGTCCGTGTGTATTTGTATGTGCATGACTTTCACCCATGTCTTTTAATAGTATCGTGTGGCAAAAAACAAAATATCTGCTTGATGAACTGCATTAGGAACACTGACATCAAAATGTGCATATTGAATTTTTTTAGGTGGTGGTAAATAAATTTGCCATATTGCCTGTCATGTTAACCAATTTGCAGCAATAGAACGTGAAACTTTTGCTGCTTCAGCAAGTTTAGTGATCGCTGCTTTACCTCTCCAATATCCTCTAGGGCTATAATAAATAGATTCCATTATAATAATTATATAATTAATTACCAGCTCCTGGCATTATTTTACTTTTCATAGCAGATTTTATCAGGTAACTATTGAGTTTTTCTCTGAGAGATTTATTAGGTATAGAATTTAATACATGAATCAATTTCACATCTGCTGAAAATCTTTACTTTTATAAGCAACATCGTGAACATGACATGCTTGATCAATTTTATTTACTGGATACTCTCCTGGTCTTGGTTGATCTTGATCATCAAGTCGGATATCAAGTCGAGTTACAGGACCACAGTAATTATATCCAGGAAGGTGTTTCTCACCAGCATACTTAGCCCATGGTAATCTGGGTAATTTGCCTAAAAAGGCAGCAATATCTCCACCTATCTTTGTTCTGAATCAGACATGGAAATAAATTTATATTTTTGTGTACCACATTTCACGTATTTACCTGTTAATGCACGTCGTTTATTTTTCATTATTATTGTTGTCAATCTAGTGGTGGGTGTAGATAATCTACATCGAACACAATATAGACTCATGTTATTAATAATATGGATACAATAATTTACTTTTCGGCGACACAAAAACAGGAACCAGTAAAGCACCATCCAGCATAACCAAATTTGATAAGAATGATTATAATAGGTCCATCTGGATCAGGTAAAACACAATTATTATTAAATTTAATAATGAGGTGGTTGAGATGGAGCAAACTATATTTAAAAGGACCATCTGTAGATGATCAGCATTGTTACGAAGTACTTAAAGATTTTAACGAGAAAGCAAAATCAGTTAATAAGGATGGTGACGATATTATTGATTTTATCACAGATATAGATGAAGCCCCGTCTGTAGATGACTTAGATGGATTCATTAATAATCTCGTAGTATATGATGTTGTAATGTTGGACAAACAATCTAATCCAGCTAGAATATTTTCTCCAGGTAGACATAAAAACACAGACCTGATTTATGTTACACAATGATAAACACAAATACCTAAAGTGATTAGAGATAACAGTAATATTTTGGTTGTATTTAATGGAGTAGATAATTATACTCTACAGAATATTTATTATACTTGGTGTTCAGGGGATATGGACATGATTAAATTTAGAAATTTCTTTTCTAAAGCACAAGCTTGTCCATTCAGATCTATAACAATAAATCTACATGACACAAGATCAAGATATTGTGTTGGTCTGGGTAAAATCTTTGGTTAATCCATAGCAGCTGGGACCGAGAAGGACAACAATTGAGTCACTTTGCAAGTAAACAAAATCATTAAAAAATATGTCAATAATAGGATAACAAAACTGGGCTAACCTCATGACTTTATTAAACGGTTTATATTACCGGTTCTTAATCATATGGAAATGTACTCAGAGAGTTTTGTTTAGCGTTATTGATCTTTTTTTCAGCCTCTGTAGAAAACTTTATTTTTCGTAAATAAGGTCTCTACAACTTTGTAGGATTCACCTTCCCTGCTGCTACAGAAGTTATTTTCCTAATCAACCTTCCACCTCTAGAATCAAAATAGTTTGAAACACAACCTCATACAAAAGTTTTTTTAAAGTGCCGTCCATTTACATAAGTGAATAAAAAAAATTAAAAGTCAATCAGGTCAAGCAGAAATTAACTCAATTTTGGACAAGGTCAAGTCCAGCAAACAATTTTACATTACAATAACATGTAATGAAATTAAAAAAAATTTAAAACTAGCAAAGAATTTAAATATACATGACAAATAAATACTAATTATTCCTGCATGTAAGTTGATTTCAGCTACATACAGCTCTAATCTGCTATTTCATAATGCACCAGCATATCATGATCAGTGTTTTACTGACTACACTTATCAAGCTGCATATATTTAGATTTGCTAAGGAATTATGTGTTTTTCTGTCAGCCTGCAATTTGGAGCTGACTTCTAATCAAGAATATACAATATATATCAATTTAATGTCTGGTGACATTTAGAGATTAGTTTCTGTCTGCATGATTATCTGTAGGTGAAAAAAAAAGTGTTTAGTTCTTCATTTAAAGAAAGTAGATTAATATGACTTGCCTCTCCAGAGACTATACTATATATACTCGCTTATAAGTTGAAACCATCTGCAATGTGCACAGACCCAGACCTGTTTGTTAGTAGCAATAAGTAAAACAAACAAGACAGACCCATATCTTCTGTGTCATTATGCTATATCAGATCAGTGTCTGTTATTTTGTAGTTAGACACAAATTTACATGGGAATAGTGGTATGTCTGAAATACTCTTCTCTATTATCATCATAATTGTGATATATCTTTGTCTTTATTGATCCGAAGAAATCTCTACAATTTGTTTAGTCCTGTTGTGTCCTTTAATTTCTTTATGACAGCAGTTAGGAAGAACTTAAGGTTTATCCAGTACTGGTATGCAATATTATTGAAACAATTTTGAATTTAAATTTGTATTTTTCTATCAATATAGTAATAGTACAATATTCTTGCCTACAAATTGTGTCCATCACCAAACAGCAATTTGGTCTTATCAAAGCATTATAGGATCAAAATTTTTTGTACAACAGTAATGCAGAAATTGATGCACTGTGTCATGTCATTGCAGAAAATATCACAGTGTCAATATATATTAATGAATCGTTGTACATGTATTTAGAATCACTGATTAATATGCCCTCAATGTCAGGCAAATGCTGTTTTAAAAAATGAACTGTTTTTCAAGCTTTACACTATTTGCTTTCAGCACAACTTCGAAGTTCAGCAGACATCTTGTTTTCCAGATTCCAGATATTACATTTCAAGATAACATCCATGCAGGTATGTACATTGAACTATAAGGCATTTCTTTATCATGGACTCTAAAGCCATAAGGCTTTGTTTGTATAGTGGACAATAAGGCTGTAATACTTCTTGTAGCTTGGACTGTGGAGTTGTATATTTTCTCATGTATATTGGACAATAAGAGAGTAAGGCTTCTTGTATCCTTAGCTGTAACACTATAAGACTTCTCATATCTTAGACAAGTTGACTGTAAGGCTTCTCTTGTACATTGACCTATATGGCATGACACATAAGGCAATTTTTCATAATGGACTTTAAAGCAATGGGACCTTGCTTGTAAGTCTTGTTGTAGGGTTTAAATCCATTTTTCAGCTCAAGATAGGCTATACCTAGCAGACAGTATCAGTGGTGGAGGAAGAACCAGGGTAAACCCCAGAAAGAACCAGACCCATGAGAAGCTTCTGGCAAGTTTTCTCACAGACCTACATTGGCCAAACCAGAGACTAGAACCCATGCAGACAAAGGTGAGATGACAGTGATCCATAACGGTTAGCACTTTAGACCACTTGGCCACTCTGGGCAATTGCAGTAAGACTTTTTGCAGATTGGACTATAGGGTTGTAAGGCTTCTCATGTAATTGGACAATAAGACTGTTTTTTTTTTTCTTGGAATAAAGGTTTTATGTATTGTCATCTATATGGTCATAAGACTTCTTATGTCTTGGAATTAAGGTTTGAAGGCTTCTTCAGTATCATGGACTACAACATTAGAAGGTTTCTCCAGTATCATTGTCTATAACATTAGAAGGCTTCTATAGGATCATGGATTATAAGATTAGAAGGCTTCTCTAGGATAATGGACTATAAGATTAGAAGGCTTCTCTAATATCATGAAATGTAAGATTAGAAGGCTTCTCTAGGATCACAGACTATAAGATTAGAAGGTAGGATTCTCTAAGAAAATGGACTATAAGATTAGGGCTGTTCCAGTAAAACATATAACCTCCCCGGTGACAGCACTTCATAAAAACTTCTGTAGGTAGTTGTGTTGTCTAACTCTTTTGATTCTGATAGTGGAAGGTTTATTAAGAAAATCATTTCTAATGTGGGTTATGTTAACAAAATGAGAAATCGCTGGTGGGGTTGTCAGAAAAAAAAAACTAATATATGTTTTAAATCGCATCTAACCCCTTCCTAACGGTCTAACGCGAATAAAAAGGTGGTTTGGAAAATGAGTGCACCTAATTTGTTCAAATTTGCATACTTTTAAAGCATTAATATGCGTTCTTCAAGATTATAAAATTAGAAGGCTTCTCTAGGATCACAGTTCATAAGATTAGAAAGTAGGATTCTCTAAGAAAATGGACTATAAGATTAGGGCTGTTCCAGTAAAACATATAACCTCCCCAGTGACAGCACTTCATAAAAACTTCTGTAGGTAGTTGTGTTGTCTATTTTGATTCTGATAGTGGAAGGTTGATTAAGAAAATCAATTCTGTTGTGGGTTGTGTTAACAAAATGAGAAATGCTGGTGGGGTTGTCAGAAAAAAAACTAATATATGTTTTAATTCGCATCTAACCCCCTCTTAACGGTCTAACGCGAATAAAAAGGAAGCTCAGAAAATGAGTGCACCTAATTTGTTCAAATTTGGGTACTTTTAAAGCATTAAAAAGCGTTCAAATTACATCAACATTACGGATATAAATGTGCTGTACGCATTATGCAATTTTTATTCAACTTTTAACTTAAAAAGTGCATTTATCGACGTTATTCGCAATGCCAGTAGCAGTGTAGCAGCGCTTGATGCAACAATATTCAGGAAGACAAACATTAAAATAGCTGGATACTTCGGTTTGACATGAATGGCTGTTAAACTTAACTTTGATTGATTCATTGCCCCTGGAACAAGCATTTATGGGAGTTTTAACCTTTCTTTCATTATGTTAGTTTTACAAATATGTGTTTCAAGTAAGGGCCATGCAGGAAACCAAAATGGCTGATTCACAACATGATTTTTTGTTAGACAATGTTTTCAGTCAGCAAATGCTGGCTGGTGATAGCTCTGATGACAATGAATTTTATGTTGGACATTGGGAAAATGTCACTGGAAATACCAGTGTGTGATTTTGAGCCCAAAATTGATGTTGAACGCAAGTCATTTATGCCATTGATGTTGAGCACAAGTCATTTATGCCATTTATATTTATTAAAGATACTCATGTCAGAACAAGCAGACTATGGGAATGATGGACTTAAAACAGTATTATAGAAGAGAAAAACCTAGCATAAGAGGCAGCAATGCACTGATTCATGAAAATGAATCTTTGGCAGAGTTCAAGTTAGTGAAAACTATTCTTTTTGGAACAGAGATATCGAAGAGAATACCCATGGCCATGTAGCTACAATGTCATAGCCTCAATTTGTCTTGTTGTGGGTCCACACAGTAGGACTAAGGGTACTAATATTAGTACTAATGGCCATGTGACCATACATGTGAAATGTTGAAAATTGCACAACCATAAAAAAAACAGTAACTTGTTCAGGCTAGTTATACATATATACTTCAGACAGCAAACAGTAAAATGGAGTTCTCAACACAGAATAATATTTGTACACAGATCATATTCAGAAACAATCAACATATTAATACTCATGGTGTACATCAGAGAACCCCCATACAACATAATGAAGTGTGTGTAAATCTATAGTTGGCAGAACCACTATGGCAACAAAAGAATAACCAGACTAACTTTCATATCATGCAAATGTATTATTAAACAAAGTACATGCTCTCTATGTGCAAAAATTAAATGACATTAAGCATAAGAAACTGGCTGATCTGTGTAAACTCAAACCAAGATGGATAAAGTTTGTCCTGTTTGTGTTTGGTTATTCCTATGTATATTTTGAGGATGATATTTTCTGCAGACCTTTTGGCACTTAGTTCCAAGCCATCATTTGTTATTTGTATTACAAATTGGATTACAATTATCTAGTACATAACATTAACTAATGATGAAATTGATGAAAAAAATAGTCATTCTGATATTTGGATTCGTTACTACACTAATAATCTGTTTCATCCTGATTCTTTTTCACCATCTCCTTTAGTTTTACTGGTACCAATAATTTTAATAAAATTATAACTTCTATTTTCAAAATCCAAATATTTGGGATATTGTATTAAAGGTGTGATAAAAGTAAAATGTGCATAGTTTTATTATAAAATCTAAAACTAATGAATTAGCAAGAGACTAAAGTATAAAGTGGGTCAACTTCATGTGTGCAAAAATTGTTGCCATATTACAGTGTTGTTAGAAACAAAAGAATAGTTGCACCAGATGTATTTTGCTTAGTTGTAGAACCAGCACTCATATTGTAACCACATATTCCATTTCAATAATACTATCATTATTTCTGAATAATCCTATCAGTTTTAGCCCAATGGTATCAATTTCCTGATCTAATGTTTGTTTCTTTTGCAATTTTTACATGTCAATAATTCTCAGTATCATTAAAAAAAAAAACAATATAATCAGCACCAAATTGAGTTGTTTGGAAGAAATTTATTTTCTAACCCAAAAATCAATGAATCTATGAGTTCTGGCATTAAAGTGTCACAGTAAATTAAATAAATTTCACCTTTGGTCTATTCAGATCTTGAATGTGAACATGGCTCAAAAATAAACATCAGTTTTAGAACCTATTCATTGACTATGAATCAAGTATATAATCCAACCCAACTAAATTGTTAGAAAAATTTTAATTATTGTGACATCATAATTAGCCATCAAATATGGAGTAAGCCTATGGTTATTTAACAATGGCTATTCTTTCTGCCACCACTTCCTCATTGGAGATCACACACACACATACACACAAAACTTTTATTAAATCCTAAAATCCAGGCTGCATCCCTGCAGGGTAGATAACTTGACCTTTTTTTTTTTTATTTTATTGGTCTCTGGTTATTACATGGTATTTCTGTCACTTGATGGTCGAAAAGGCATACAACCATTGAGAGTTGTTTATGGACTAACATTACTATAGATATGAAAGAACAAGAACCATACTATAAATCAGTGAAAATAAAATAAGAGTATACATGGTATGACTGTCCATGACTGGTTGATAATGAAAGTAAGATTTTTGTTGTTGTTTTGGGGCTTAACGCCATTTTTCATCAAATAATAGACTATACATGGCGGCCAGTATTAATGGTGGATGAAGAAACCTGAAATCCGCGGAAGGAACCACCGACCCACAAGAAGCTATTGATTCTGGTTGTGGCTCAGTTCAAATGCATCATTGAAAAACACTGATGCATTCTCATACTTTTGTTACAAATATTTATTACAGATGCACATCTCCAGATATCGGCGAATATAGCTTGAATAAGTTATAACAGTTCTGGCTGGAACAATGGACATGACTAGAGATACTTTAAGTGAGCTAAAATGTAAACTTTTTGGCAGCATGTGATTGCAGGATTGCTCAAGACTTCTCCATTATATGTTTACCATGAAAAATTCATTTGTACCAACTGATATTGACTTTTAGGTAACTGTCAGAAGGCATAATTGACAATATTCAAAGGTTTACAAAATTAAACTAGAGTCCAAGTGTAGAAACTCGTACAGCAGTGGCAAAAATGATCTCTGAGATGTGCAAATGATCCGTAAAAGCAAGCACCTTAGTACACTTGGACCTCTGTTGATTTGATGTTTATCTCAACAGCTGAAGTCATTTAGACACAAGATCTCTGGTTTCGATAGATTATTATGGCCTTTACACCATTTTCAGATGAAAAGAATCTATATATGGCAGCCAATTTTACTGAAGAAAATCTAAATATGTTTGAGACACTAAACACTACTTATGTAGAACCACTGACCTTCCACAAGTAACTAGCAACATTCTTATTTACACATTGGAGGCAAGTAATGACATGACAAGCATCTTGTACCACCCTGACTTGGAAGCCTCTCAGATCACAAGACAAGCATCTTATACCATATGTATAAGTCTTGTATGAAAACTAGAAGTGGAAGATAGAACTGTGACAACTGGATTAAAAGTGCAGAATGTTACTGCAAGACGATTAGTGATGACGATGATGCTGTTGACAGTACAGTTAACTTCAGCATCTAGCATATCAATGTTGGGCCATGTAATCAACCTCAGGCACTGGGAGCTAGACCAATGTATTAATGCCAACCCATTAATATATATTCTGTGGCACAAAATGGTACAAGTTGAGATTAACAATATGACAAATCATTTATTATAAGTTTACTAAAACATTTATTGAAAAAAAATAAGGGAATCATAGCATCTGACGACCCATTCAAAGCAATACAAGATTTAACTATATTATCATCAAAAGCAACATGCCTGAGAACAGAGTAAAACAGCAAAACATAGGGATCACAGTTTAAAACAAATTCATGATTTCTGTATTAGAATAGAAATCCCTAATATAAGATCTACATTTATGGACATTAAATTAGTAGGTATTAAGGGACTGATCAATGACATCTACAAATAATAAGCCACCAAGAAAATGTTTGATTTCACAGTATCAGAGACATACATGGTTGACAGACAAACAAAAGGACAAAAGTTTATAATGAATGTATACAAATAAAAATATGCAGTAGATATAAGATCTGTAAGAATTCAGTAAATTACCTCCAGTATACAAATAAAAATATGCAGTAGATATATGATCTGTAAGAATTCAGTAAATTACCTCCAGCCAGCTGTCATTTAAATTGCTTCTGTTCCCAACCCAATATTAAAATCGCTTCTATCACCCACTAACCCGTAGCCAGAAGTTATGTAAAAATAAATATACTTCTAAAGGGGGCAGTGTTTTTTTTTTTTTATTAAAACGTATCTGACGGTGAATCATAATTTTTTTAAAATTGCTTCTGTTGTGGGTTGGTTGATTTTGAAAGTGCCTTACCCCTAGGGGGTATATGTTTTAATGGAACAGCTTTTAGAAGGCTTCTCTTGTACTGTATTTAATGTTATTTTTCGTACACGAAAAATGATAATTATTTTTGGTGTACGCAAAATTATATGTAAAATAAATAATTATCATTTTGTGGTAATGAGCGTGTATGAAAAATAAAAAAATCATACCCAAACAAGGTTGACAGAGTACACAACACTGGACAACCTAATGTTAAGAAACAAATGCACAAATTTTGTCTCATTCTGTTCTTAAGAATCTGTTGTTGTTGTTGTGTGTGTGTGTGTGAGAGAGAGAGAGAGTATTATTCAGGAATATGTTACTTGTCAGTTACATAAACACTACAAGGGCACTATTATATTCCATTGGCAATTAAAACAGGAATAAGTACCAGTAATTATGGAATCCGTTGTCCGTAGTCCATAGGGCTATGCTAACATACTATACCTGCTAATTAAATACTTCTTGACCAGTTAGCTTGGTCTTTTCCAGTAAATACTGGACTGAAGACCTCTATAGATCAAATTAAAAAGGCTCTGTGTAGGTAAATGAGGCTACCCATGGGGTGTTGAAAATGTGTAAGACAAGCCCATTAATTCAAGAACAATATTAATCTACTGATATATGTGCTAAAGCCATTGAAAGAAAGGCAAATGAGATACTATTTTTAATGCATAAATAAACTCAAATGGCTTCAGAACTCATTTTCAAATGGGCACCTTTCTTGGCTACATAATGAGGAAATAAAGAGTGCCAATTAATGATGTTGAGCTGTTAATGAATAGCAGTGTAAATTGTAATGACAACAACAGAAAAAAAAACATAGATCATCATATTTTCTCCAGGATACAAAAGACAAAGAAGGGCAATATAATGAATGTGAATAGATTCTCAGTTAACAAAACAGTTGCCCTTTCCAAATATGTTGAGCAAGGGCTTTCTACATTCTTGGTGACTATTTCTTTACCCATGGTTGTTTATTTCTTTTTCATTATTAGATGCCTCTGTTATACAAAGATATCAGATAACTGGGTTTGTGTTTGTGTTTCATGAGGAAACAAATATTTATACTCTCATGTGGGATTATACATTATGGAACGGGACAATGCTGCAGTTAGCTAAATTGGGTTGATCATAGTTACTTGGATTTTGGTTTTTTGCAAACACACGTTGGTCATACTAAAAGAAGCTAGCCAAATTTAGGTAAGCATGCATTTATCATCATGTGCCAATACTACTTTGGGTTAAGAGATTTTAGCCCACAGCTGAAACCCGATTTGATTAAATGGAAAATACTCCAATGAAGTCAGAAGCTGTTATGTGTGTGTGTGTGTGTGTGTATATATATATATATATATATATATATATGAGTCAAATTAACGAAGTCTGTGACTTTCAAATTAACGATTGAAAATTATGAGGATTTTATATTTTTTGTTTGTATGACAAATGAAACAATAAGATTACTTTACCAATGGTCTGTTGTCTTCACTTTAGCATGTACTGAGATGTAATAAGACAACATGAAAGGGCATCCGTACTCATTTTAAAATGCACATTGTGTTTTGTTATGGTGACAAACTTAATAAAGAGAACTAATTAATGATTATATTTAAAAGCATGGTCTGTAAAGCTCTTTCTTTATTTGTCAATAAACACCAGTAGATATTGTAATGACAATAAGAGCTTGTGCACATGGGCACATAGGTGCCCACAGGATCTTTTGCAAAAGTGGGGGGTCAGTCAGTCATTACCGGGAGAGTTAGTATAGCAAGCAGTCTGAAACTAAAGCAAATATTTACTAAGCATTTGAACAGAATCTTGTGATATATTTACAGCTTCATTTGCTTGATTAAACTGGTCAGAATATATATTGCAGTATGATTTTGGGTGGTCATTTGACCCTTCCCCTTGACCTATGCTGCAGGCGCCCATGCTTGTGCATCAATCATAATATTTTCTCACTTACAGTTAATCTCTGAAATGCTTAATCACACATATTTAGACTCCAATTTCTTTTCTGGGACGCAAAAATCATTTATACAGGAGTCCTCCATATGCATGTAATACATGTGTGGCAAAATTCAAAGACTTGCTAGTCCTGCTTCAGCCACCTTTTTTGTGGGAAAATGTACTGATATTGACAATGACAGAATTCAGTGGCTGAAAGACCTCTTGATGTACATGTTAATAAGAGTACATCAAAAGAATATGATGCAATGGCTGGGTGGCAAGTTCGAAGACTTTGACTGGGCACTGGGTGGGAAAATGTGCTGATATTTAAAATTGTAAAATTAAAATCTGAATCTGATATTTTTGATCTTTTTTGCAAATGTAAATCTTTGTGGAAATTTTATGTATGAAAATTTTTAAAAATTTCAAATACAAAATATGTATGAAAAATTATAATACTTTTAAATAATTATTTTTTTGATAACTGCATTGTTTATGAAAAATTACATAAAATACAGTATCATGGACTATAAGATTTGAAGGCTTCTCTAGGATCATAAACTGTAAGATTAGAAGGCTTCTTTAGTATCATGGACTATATGATTTAAAGGCTTCTCTAGGATGTTGGACTATAAGATTAAGATTTCTAAGATGTTGGACTATAAGATTATAAGGCTTCTCCAGTATCATGGACTATAAGATTATAAGGCTTTTCCTGGATCATGAAGGCATAGAAGGCTTCTCTAGTATTATGGACTAAAAAGATTATAAGGCTTCTCTAGAATCATGGACTATAAGATTTGAAGGCTTCTCTAGGATCATGGACTATAAGATTATAAGGCTTCTCTAGAATCATGGACTATAAGATTTGAAGGCTTTTCTAGGATCATGGACTATAAGATTTGAAGGCTTCTCTAGAATCATGGACGATAAGATTTGAAGGCTTCTCTAGGATCATGGACTATAAGATTTGAAGGCTTCTCTAGAATCATGGACTATAAGATTTGAAGGCTTCTCTAGGATCATGGACTATAAGATTTGAAGGCTTCTCTAGGAACATGGACTATAAGATTTGAAGGCTTCTCTAGGATCAAGCTTCCATAAGATTAGAAGACTTCTCTTGAATCTTGGAATGCTTCTCTGTTATTTTGCTTCATTTGTTATTGGACTATAAGGCTGTATGAAATCTCTTGTCTTTAATAATGTCAATGAAGTGAATGAGTTGCAAGCTTCCATAGTTATATTTTTATGCACAAGCAAATTAGAGAATATCCAGTTTAAGTTCTAGTTAGTTTAGATTAAACTTTAAAAATAGTAATTGTACAAAATATAATTAATGATCGAATGTCCATGTATATTGAATTAACTCTTTCATTATGAAATTTTCTTTCTTTTCTTTTTCTTTTCATTAGGTAGTTTTGTATGTTACATTTTTTCCAAGCTATTGAGCTATTTAAGACCAAAGTCTTCTCAGACCATTGTTGCTGGAACACAGAGTGTCAAGAACAGCCAAGAGAAAAATGACATGGACAACCAACATGCAGAGGGCAAGGAGGATGAACAAGATCAACTATCAGCTTTATGGAACCAGTTCTCTAAAGAAGACTTGGAGATGTTGATTGTGAAAAATAAAAATGATGATGAGACCCTATTTTGTGATACAGGTATGAAATAATTAAAACTTGTTTTAACAGGTATGAAATAATTAAAGCTTGTTTAAATGTTGTTAAATTAGTGGGATAAAGGTGAATTTACCCAGTGTATTGCCCAGGAGTGTAAAGCTGAGGGTCAAAAAAAAAACTTGGTGTCAGAACTAGGGGTCAAATAAAAAATGTTGGGGTCAAAAATGTATGGAAAAATTTTCATCTAATCCATACTTTTTCAGCTGGAATATTGCAATTTGCACAAACTTCTCTCTCTCGATCAATCGATCAATATCTCGATCTCGAAATAAACCAACATGCACAATTAACACAAATGCATTATCCATTCGAAGGATACTTTTATTAGTTAATTTTCCTTTTAGTTTAATGTAACAGTCTCTTTATAATTTTTTGTAGCAATATTATAGACAAACACATTACATAAGCCAATACAAAACTCCATATAAATCTTTTTAACAAAACGACAGTTAATTTACTGCCTGTCATAAAATGTCTACTATCATCAGTTTCATTGTACTTTGTATTAAAACACATTTATCCAAAAATCAAAAGCTAATGATTCGTCTTCTCTTTAAAAAGTTTCACTTCAACATTTAGATCTTTCTTTTATTGCAGCAAAATTAAAACAAATCTGCAACAACCCCCTGAATTTATAATCCAAAACAATGGATTTGTCTCAGCAAGTTTACTTATTTCTTTGTTCTCAAAGAATGTTTTAGGTAATAAAGTGTTTAAAAGATATCTTGTGGTGATCAAGGAAAGATTTTTAAAAATTCTTAAACGATGTCATAAAAGGATTATTCACTTGTGTAGTCTTCACAATCACAAAGTAACACCAGTAATCCAAATGCCTTGGATATGCCGTATTATTGTCAAGGAAATATTTTATCTATTTTTCATTATAAAGCCAGATCCACATTTACTCTTTCGTGTTCTGCTTCTTTCACTTTCTTCGCTAATGATTGTTAGTGCACACTGTTTTCATCTTGAGATCACATTTTAGTGCAACAAGAATTGAGGTTAAACATCTGGACAACATTTTGCTGAACTTGATATAATCATGTAAGAGCTCACAAAATCAGTGAAAGCTACTCTGTCATAATATTGCCTAATGGTAGTCTGGTTCTCTGCTTTGTATCCTCAATAAAGCAGTGTGCAACACAAAGAGCATACAAAACAGGAAACCAGAAGAAGTATTCACGATGCCATCCCTAATAATGTATAATCAAAGTATACACAATGCCATCTCTAATGCAATGCATTGGATATTAAATAAATCCTGATTGTATTTTGCAAATCCTTTGCATAAAAAAAACGCACTACAAAAATTTCTGTGCTTCAATTTTCTTCAGTGTGTGTCCCTGACGCACAGCTGTGCATAAAGGGAAACTGATTTACCAAACATTTAGTTTGCGGTATCTAATTATTTTAATAATTAGAATAACAGACAAACAGGAGAAAATTCAGTAGGATATGTTTTTAGCAATCTTTTTGTACTTTAATGATATACTTTTATTTTCTTTTAACCATATAGTTCATCAGCTGATAAATTTGACAGTTTTTAAATGTCATCTAATTGATAAGAAATAGAAATCAATAAAGAAAGGAAGAACATTATATATGATGCAGCCTGTACTTATAAACATTAAAAATTACCTTTGAAATCTGTTCTGTTTATCCATTTTCAGTTTTATTATGTGTGAAAATTTCATCCTTAAATAGCAGTTACTGTATGAATGGAAAAGATTTTTCTCTTGTTTAATACATAAAACAGTACATGGTGTTCAAATTTCAGGTGTTTATACAAAAAATCGAAACTTCCGCCTATATCTATCAAGCAAGTTGAAGAAATTCAATCCTCTTGTGGTTTCCATGGAGAATACCTACCAAAGTCATGTAGGACTAAACCAGAGTCAGCTGGAAACAGTTTTCCTTGACTCACTTGTAGCCAATGTCCAGTGAGTACCCGAGTATGCTAACCAATATCTCTGATTACATTCACTTGATCTCCAAAATTTCTAACATTACCCAATCATAATATGTTTTGTAGAATATCCACTAACTCACAAATCCATTCTATTTCAACACATAAAAAAGATTTGCAACACATATTTTGGCTTGTTTTAGCATCAAAACAGCTAGTTTCTACTTTCACTAGTACCTGGTTAGCATGCATTTACAAGTGGCCTCAAAAATACATTTCATATTTGTGCCTTTACACAAGACTGAACAACATATCAGACATTTTTCATCAAAGACAAGTATACTGCATTAATTTTTTTTCTTTCTTCATCTTGCTGTGTTATCATTATAAACAAAATATTTTGCACTTCAGTTGCCTAAGTTGCATGACATACTAATTGGTGCAATAATAATTTCTTGCTTTGTTGTCCTTTGTTCCTGTTGCATCTTGAGTGCAGGATTGTTGGTTTCCCACAAGTTTTGCTCATTTTCCGCCAGGTTTTGATTCCAGGTAAGGCTTGTACTTGTCATGAAAACTTTTAATTTTAATAAGTACACATACATTCAAAATGACTAACTGGTATGGAAAATTATTATCCATTTTAAAAACAAAATTTAGCAATCAAAACATTCAAGGTTTGTAGTAGTAGTCTGACAACTGCTAGCATGATGTAATTTCTTAGTGACTGGAAGGACTTGATGTATGGGAAATCAACAGTTTGGCATTTGATTCAGGGAATTGTTAATTTGAAAAGAAAAATAATTAAGAAACCTGGGAAATATTATTAACCCTAGTAAATAATGACTGAACACTAAAGTTAAATGAAAGCGGGATCTAGAATAGAAAATACCAATGTGCAGCTCGTTTCAGATAAAAGATGTAATCAAACTTTTTATTTGCATCAGGATGTCATGTATGATAAAATTTTGTGGATGCAAACAGTCGGAATGCCATGAAATCTCAGGAATGTTATGGTCATCTGTTATTGCTCTGTTTGACCAGAACTACTATATAGTATATGACAGAATTTTGTGAGTGCAAATTGTCTTAGAGATTTGACTGAATTGTCTTGAGTCTTGTGAAATTGTTTAGTCATCTGTTATAGCCCAGTTTCATTGAAAACCCAGTGTGGTTTATGACAGGATCTTGTGAATGCAAACTAGTATCATAGATTTCAGTGGATTGTTATGAAATATGAGAAATGTTTGACTTGAAGCTTGATAGAGTGTATGACAAAATTTAGTGAATATTAGTGAATACAACTAGACAATTTTTCATTGGATCACCTTATAACTTTGGAAATGTTATAGTCATTAGTTATTTCCTTGCATGACTTGAAGCCTGACGTAGTGATTGACAGACTCTAATGAATGCAACTAGTCTCAAAGCTTTGAGTTGATTATCTTGAAACTTTGGAAATGATATAGTCATCTGTTATTGAATTGTTTGACTTTACCCTGATGTAAGTATTGGTCAAATTCATGGCCAGAGAACTTAAAGGAAACATTCCTCCCTTCCCAGCAGTGCTTTGTGCATGTTGCAGTGAGTGAACAGAAGTCAGTATATTGAAATCAAGATTGAAATTGTATACCCCCAATGTAATGCTGCACATATATAATGCAAAGGTATTTTCTTGTACACAATCCCAGGACTTTAAGACAAAACAACATAGCAGAAGGCATGTTCTCTGAAAATAATAATAATAATAATAATAATAATAATAATAATAGAAAGTTGTATCTCTGAGACCAATATTTACAATAGGATTGAATTTTACTTCTGTACACAATTACATGAAGATTTTAAATTTTATTATGTTTATTAAGATTGTGTTTAAACTGGCTTTTGTGGTAGAATTTTGAGGTTCTCCAACACACACTATTAGTCATAATACAAATGATCAAAATGCAACTGTGTATTCACCCTCCAATAATGATTTTTTAAAACAAACTTTAGTGTGTGTTTCCATGTGAGTTACCAGCCCCTCTCTCTCTCTCTCTCTCTCTCTCTCTCTCTCTCTCTCTCTCTCTCTCTCTCTCTCTCTCTCTCTCTCTCTCTCTCTCTCTCTCTCTCTCTCTCTGTGTGTGTGTGTGTAAGTTACACAAGGAATGGAGAATTGTGATAACTTTGGCTCTTTGAGTAGAGTTCTCAGGCAAATAAAGATAAGATGCAAAGATAACATGACAGAAAGGTAAGCCAAAAGTGGCTGCCTTAAGAGATGTTGCATTGTTCGTATCTGATCATTATCACTGGAAGCTGAAATGTTTATTCCTCAAAAATACCATTTTATGGGTTTAGCACCATTTTTCAGCACATAATAGGCTATGCATAGCAGCAAGTATATTTGTATGGAAAAAGAGCCCAGGAAAACTCTGGAAGAACCATCAGCCTACAGGAAGGCACAGGCAAGTTTTCTCACACCCATATTGGTCAAGCCAAAATTCAAACCTATGTGGACAGAGGTAAGATGTCTGTAATTTGTAAATACAAGTGGTTTGACCACTCAGCCACCCAGGGCCACCACCTTGAAAATAAAAGTAGTATAATATCTATTTCAGTTACACAGACAGAATGAAGGTGCTGACATTTACTTCGTATGATTCTTCAGGCAACAGACTAAGTATGCCTAAACATTCCAACCGGAACAGCAAGTCCACAGGTAGAGATGTAAACTCTGTTTCTCACGAAAACACAACACATAAGTTGCACATTTCTCATAATTTAAAATTTCTCCACAAATTCGTCATCAAGATTGCAAGGAAGTAATAGTATTGCTTTTACTTAAGTTGATTTGTAGGGTCTGACCAAATAGTATTTCCTAAATCATTAGGCCCTAGTCATATGCCTTTGAACTTAATGAAATGCTAAAATTATTTCTTTTTTCCAGGGTCTTAAATTTTTCAAAACATAATGTTTTTGATACTTTGCTTTTTGTTGTATATCAGCAGTAATGTCTCGATATATTAATGTCAGTAAGCAGTGATAACAATAACCTTTATATTTTCTTTCAGCAACGCTCCACCAAACAGTCTTCTTCAACTTTTTTCATTTTTTTTTTTTAATAAACCTATTAAAGTTATATTCCAACTTGATCTGCAAATCCACCATTTGAATTTTTTAAAATCTATAAACATACATAAATGATAAATTATTGTCCATTATTGAAACAACTTGCATGTTAGTTCAGGCCCACATATAATAAATGCAAAAACACCACAAAAATCATGTATTTGGAGGGAAAATGTCCCATTTTCAGCAATGAGTAAACAACAGATAGGAAACAGATGTAGCATCATAAGCAGTGGTCATATGTTTCATAAGTGTATTAAATTAAAAAATGAAACCTACTAAAAACTTACACCAATTTTCACTAGCAGTTTGCAAAAGTTTCAATCATTAACATTTTTAGACAGAATTTGCATCCAGTTCTCTGGGCTTGAATGTTTTCTTTCCCTGAAATATTTTTTTAATTAATTGGTGGATAAAAAGTGAATTTAAAAATTTACATCATTCTTCATTTAGATTTTTTATGTTTTTCACTTTCATCATGAAATCTTTAGGTATAAATTTTACGAAACTCTGCTGGCTAAATAATCAAAGCAACAGTTTTATCATGTTAAGAACTGAGCATAATGTGAAAACACATGGAGAGGCAGCTTAGTTAGCATCAATAACACTTACATAGTACTTTGATAATCAAGCAATTAAAAACTGCTCCCTAGCCTATTAATAAATTAGCAAAAAAAAATTTTCTTTCATTTTACATTTGGGTCAGCAGTTAATCTTGCCTTTGATTTTCATAATAAATTATGACCACAAGCATCAGCATCACTACATAATGTAAGTTTTGGGTTTTTCCCAATTTGTATTGATTCTTAGAGCATGATTTTTACATTTTGCAATATTTTTGATCAAATAGGCATCTATAACAAAAGGGGGATGGTGGTGTATTCTTGAATACTTACACAGTTATTGTATTCATATGAATGTTTTTAGAGCTAATCATGCCTCCAGCTAGGCATAAGCAAGGATTCAAATGTTTTATTTCACAATTTATCCTGCTGAATGCATCATAGCTGATATTGAAGTAGTTTCCCATTAGAAGAATTAGGAAGAAGAATACAGGGAAGTAACTGGAAAATTATTAGAGCAATATGGAACACTCATCCAGAAAATGAACATCACAGTGAAGATCCAGAAGCACAATCTCCAGATTTTGGACATTGTGTTTGAAAAATTGAAAGTGAATAAGACTTGATAAATAGAAGTAGAAAACAAAAATGGCACTGATAGAAAACAAGAATGGATTGATAAATAAAAACAAGCGTTTATAGCTGTTGCCAATTTCATATGTTTAGTTTTCTACCGACTACTGTTGCCAAAGATTACAAATGGCCTGCATTTGAGGCAAGGAAGAAGCCTATACATTTTAGAACCAAAAGGTCAAAGGTTAAGGTCACTGGCTGAAGGAAGACATGGTGTCCACACAATTACAGTAGGTCTAAATCACATACCTGGATAAAACTATGGACAATATGCACTTTGGATATGGAAGATAATTGATTTTAGGGTTAAAAAAAATCAACAGTAAAGGTCATTGATTGAAAGAAGAAAAATGGTTTCCTTGAGAATAGATTTAGTGCTGCAGCACAGACAAAGATGAAATTCTGCAAATGTTTTGCACTTGGAGTAAGGAAGAAGCCTATTGATTTGGGAGTGAAAAGGTCATAGGCCTGCATCACTATTGCTGAAAAATGGTTCAGCACAGATATTTTAGTTCTCAACAAATTAACGTTATGAAAATTTGTGGATCAAGGTTATGGTGACTGAAGAAAAATTGTTTTGCATAATTTTAGTTTGAGACCACATGCCTTAATGAAAGTTTTTTGAAGGCTCACACTTAAGGAAGGAGCTTATTGATTTTGCAATCAAATGGCCAGTGATCAAGGTTATTGTTGGAAGAAAAATTTTAAGTTTTGTACAATACAGTATTTCAGGTAATTGTATGTACATGTAAAAAAAAAATTAATAATTTCAGTGTGCAAAAAATTATATGTAAAATAAATAATTTGGTGGTACTGACTGTGTACAAAAGATAAAGGGATCATACCTGAACAAGTTCTACAGAGCATACACTACTCAACAACCTAAAGGTACAAATGTACAAAGTAAACATATTTTCTGTCTCATTCTACTCTCAACTCAAGAATCTAATTACAGTTTTAAAAAAGTAAAAGAGAGAGAGAGAATTTTTGTTGTTAGTGAATGAGAGAGAGAGAGAGAGAGAGGATTATGTCTCAGGGTGCAAGCTCATCTGGATTTAGAACATATGTAGCTGTTCTGTTGTGTAATATTGACAAAATGATTCAGATGGTTTGAACATGAATTAGCTAATGGTATTATTTATTGGTAAATTGTACACAACAATACAAGTTGACATTTTTAAGAAAATAAGTGCAACAATGTTATCAGTATCAGATTGCAATAAAAAAATAAATAACTTGTTAATGCACATGAGCGTGTGTGTGTGTGTGAGTATGTGCTAGAGAAAGAGAGAGATAAAACAATTTTGTCAGTTTACAAAACCATATTTATTCAGGGTGGTTTTTATTTGCAGCTTTTGCAATGAGAAACAAAACTATTTTCAGTTACCTGACAAGTGGGATAATCCTCATGTATTATGACCCTACTATATTCCATTATCAATATATATATATATATATATATATATATATATATGCACAGGAATGGATAATCTCAGGCACTTGGCTGCTATACAATGGTAGTCAAGGTCCCATAATTTAGTTTTTAGGCTTGAGCTCTTCTTAATTTTGTTTTGTTTTCTTATTTGTAATATCCCTTTTTTTGGTCTGGCAGAAAAATTGGCTTCCATTGTTTTAATTTATTTTCAAAATTCCCATGAATACCTGTAAAAGGGAATCACAGTTGGCTGAGGGGGGAAAAAAATTAAAAAAAAAAAAAAAAGAATCTGCACACTTAAAAAATCCAAAGTCAGTTTCCAGGGCCTGGTTGCTTTGCAATAAAATATCCTGCTGTTAAGTTCAAAGAATGAGTTTACTGCTAGTTACCAGATATGATTATTCACCACTCAGGCATCTATTTGTCATCTGAAATCATGAAACAAATTCACATTGATGACCTCAGAGTAAGTAGTATACTCAACATTCACTTGCTTTAATAATACTATTTGTAACCTATGCTAGTGAAAGGATTGTCATTTGCACTCACAGTGAATGTACATGTACATATATTTTCAAAAACATGTATTGATCTTTATTTTCAAGATAGCCTGGATATAATACAATCTTGGTTATTTTGCACCTAACACCGTGTTATGCATGAATGGCAGATACCTGAAAGCATTCCATTGAATTTTCTCTCTCACTCATTTGTGATTTTCTTGGATCCATTTTTCAGTCATGATAAAATATTCAGACCTCCAAGTACAGCCAAACATGATTTGTTTTTCAATTCGTCATGTGTTATATGGTAAAAGTGATGCACACTATAGTATGAATGCATACACTATATGTGATATGCGAAGTTCATATATTTTGTCTTTAATAAATTGCTCATGAGGATAAAAAAAGGAATAAATAATAACACTAGGTTAGTTTCTTTCATTTTATTATCAATTAAACATTTTTTTGTATTTTATTGTAACATGCAATGGGAGGGAAGTCCAGTTAAACACAAGAGCAAGAGACAGGAGTTGTGGTCAAGGACATCTTAAAAATTATGTTACTAGCTTTTATGAACCCAGTTATCTCAGGAACCGGTTATGTCTACAATATTTATACATCCCGGACATAATCACGATAACTAGGTTTGACTGTGTTATAAGGATTTTATTTATTTTTGTTTTATGACTATAATGAAACAGTAAGACTTGTTGACCAGTGGTCTGTGGTCTTCACTTTAGCTTGTATTGAGATATATTTTTTTAGTTGGATAAGAAAACATCAGGGCTTCCAAACTCATTTTAAAATGCACATGATGTATTTATTTTTATGGTGATGGACTTAATAAGTAGAACAAATTAACAATATTTAAAGGATTGGGTATGGTCAGTGAAGTATTTTGTCCATTTGTTAATAAACACCAGTATATATTGTAATTACAATAAAGAGATTATGCATGTTGGGGTGGGTCACTCACAGCCGGGAGAGTTAGTATAGTAAGCAGTCTGAAACTAAAGCTAATATTTACATAGTAATTTGAACAGATTCTTATGACATATTTTTAGCTTCATTTATTGATTAAACTTGTCTCACACACACACACAAAAATATATGCCATATTTTCCTGCATACACAGATAGTCCACACCCTCATGTAGCCCACATGTTCTGGGGTTTTGTGTAAAAAAAAAAATCATTTGTATAACCTGCAACCATACATTGATGAACTTTTTTTGTATGTTCACATTGTCTACCATTACTGTATTTAGAAGGACCAAATTTGTCAATGGTCACATGTTGATGACAAGCAATACTACAACTACTACATTTTCACTCACCTGCCCAACATGCAAATTTGTAGTCACACTATCAAGTTTGTTGGTTCCAATCCAAAATTCATCCCTCTGCATCAGTTCAAGCTAGTCACCCTGCCTCCACTATATTCTGGCTGGCAACCAGCAGATTTGAAAGCCAGGTGCTTGTGAGCTGGATATGCAATGGTGTGAGGTCCTGAGGCTGAATGCCACAATTGTCAATTTCAACTGTAGCTTATTTGACGTCAATTACTGGTTACTATTCAGGTTCGGTACACAGTGCTTATGAGCATATTCCGTCTGTAGGAGCTGTGCTTCAACTACAGGCTACATAAACACGGACATTTCTAAATAATCTTGTATTCTTGTGAAGTGTAGATTCAAGCTTAAATAATTTCTTTCTGTCACATAACCGCCATCCCTAACCTATGCTGCGGGTGCCAATGCTTATGCATCAGTCATTGTATTTTCTCACCAACGATTATTTTTGTTAAAACAAAAATGGCAATTTATCTTTTTTACAAACATAAAATTTGGGGGCCCCGAGTGATCTAAAGCGCTGTCCGTTACGGATCACTGCCATCTCACCTCTGTCTGAGTGTGTTCGAGTCTAGGATTCGGCTAATGTAGATATGTGAGAAAGCTTGCCAGTAGCTTCTCGTGGGTCGGTGGTTCTTTCCGGTGATTTCCCGGTTTCTTCCTCCACCATTAATAGTGGCCGCCATGAATAGCCTATCATGTGCTGAAAAATGGCGTTAAGCCCAACAACAACAAACAAACATAAATCTTAATAGAAATTTTATGTCCAATAATTTAATGGATTTCTCATAATATACAAGGTGATATGTACAAAAAAATTATGATCCATTTAAATAATTATTAAATTAACGGATACAACAAAAAACAAACATGAAATATGGTAACATTTCTTCTAGGATAAATCTCTTGATCAAACCTTGGATAGCCTGCACTTAAAGTAAGAAGAAAACGTGTTAATTTCAGGAGTTAAAGGTCAGGGTTATAGTCTGGTACGAAATTATATGCAGTCTGTTTAGTTGAAGATCACATGCTTTAACTAAGATCAAGGTTATTGACATCCATTGGTCAATAATTTCTGGTTACTTTGTGATACACCACTCCCTCGATAACTCGCGGACAGTGGGGTTTAAAAACATCGACCGCGATATAAGCGAGGGCGCGAGTTATCGAGGGACCTATAACAAACAACAAATATAGCAATGGGATCGACACATAGGGAAAAGGTGTGTGTGTGGCTTGGAATGTTGAATACTCAATTAATAATCGCGCTAAGATTAACAGTGGATAAATATCTTTTCGTATCAGTGTACTTTGTTTAGTTTTTCCTCACAGAGTAACATTAATGTCAGGATAACTTACAGTATATTGAGGAAATCATCTAAACATTATTCCTCCTGGTTTCCATTTGCTTAGCACATGTTTTTCACACGTTGTGTATTACGTCACTTATTTTTGTGGTGAATGGTATACATTCTAATTTTATTGTTTGATCCAAAGTAGATGTGTTTTTTTCAAATACAAAAAATCGGCACATTTCGAAAAAAAACAATGTCGATCCAACGATGCGTAGATTTTTATTGCGGTAGAAGTAAAATGGAAGAAAAAAATTCACAAGGTTTAACCATTACCAACATGAATTTAATGGGTCTAAAAATTTAAAACGACATAAATTAGAACACGATAACACTTGCGGTTTGTGACATGTTTGAGAAATATCACTTAACATTTTGAAAAAATGCAAATTTCACAATATGGATTATATCTTTACAGGCAATACCTTATTTTCCGCTCTATAAGTCGCTCCTGCGTATAAGTTGCTCCTCCGCACTTACCATAATCACGTCTTTGATATCGCCGGCCATTGCATGCGACTTGGTAATTTCCAACTTCGTGTAAGAAATATTATACAATTGTTTAAGAGTTATATAAAAGTCAGTATTACAATAGACTTTGATTTTGCTTTGAGTCATATTTGAATTGTTGAAAGTCCATGACCTGCAGCACATTGTTCCACAATCCATTTTCGTAGATTCTCCTCGAGAACTGGCCAACTTGCTTTGCCACTACTATTTCCCTTATTGTTTTTTTTTGTTGACCTTAACTCGTCTTCTTTTTTACGCCATTCACCCACAAACTTCTAGCTTACGTTGAATTTTTCTGCTGCACGATTTCCGTTTTCTTTCGCAAATGCTACGACGTTTAACTTAAATTCTGCATCATATTTTTTCTAGTTGTTGGTGCCATGATAAATGGCACGAATTTAATTTAAAACAAAACTTATTGACTTACGCTAATATAACAATTTTAAATCATACAACGTTATTGTGAAACTATATTTTATTAATGATCCATTGTATGAATGTATTAATATATCGGTCATTTCCACAACCCAAGCGAACTTCAAAGGCACTTTATATCCTACAGTGATTTTAATACATTAACAAAGACATTGCGAATTCACCTAACCATTGAAACAGTTCACCAGCCTTCCAGTTATTTTTTTTTTTTATAAATTACCGGTACTTTGAAGTTCTCTCCATGAAGCCAGTCTTGGCCTAATCCAGAGTTTAAAACTAGAGCAATCATCAGAGGAAATATTCATGCCGATTTTTTTTTATAACAAGCCATTGCGAAACCAACTGAAAAAATGATTGTGTGTTTTTCAAAACTACTATTAAAGTAAATTATGAAGCACTATGAGAGGTCTCGGAAACGCTTTACAGTGACATAATTCGTTGTTTAAAATAACAAAATAATCCCAGTTCTGCATTCAATATTTATTTGAGTACATCAAAAGAACATGACGCAATAGCTGGTCGGCAAGTTCAAAAGACTTTGACTAGCAGCTTGGGTGGGAAAATGTGCTGAAATTTACAACCACTGAATTTAGAGACAAAAAGATTCTAAGATGTACATGTCGAATAATAAAGGAAATGGCAATCGTTATTTCATTTTTTTATTTATTAATAAAAACAATTTTTAACATATATAACTAAATATTATTTGACTATTTAATTTGATAATCTTATAGTCTAATACTTATGTGTACCATATGTAAGTTACCAGCAACTGGCTTGCCCGTATATGGGCAGATGCATTTCGCTAAAGCACAGCATCACTGTGCATTATCGTATAAGTCGCTCCTGCATATAAGTCGCACCCTGGAAAATACGGCAATCACCATTTTCGATGATAAAAACAAACTATGTAGCAAGGTTAAATTTGCCAATTTACAATTTCTTATCACGACTTTTTTCATGTTTAACACATTTTAAAATATATTTTCCTTTGGAAAAAAATCAGGAGCCATGCCGGACACTGCATTATAAGCGGGTTCGCGAGTTATCCGGGCGCGAGTTATCGAGGGAGTGGTGTACTTGTGATTGGAGTATCCATGACATGCGGTATCAATCTCATGTAGTAAGCATTTTCTGTATTAGTCCATTGGTCCTACTTTTTGTCACTTTTTTGTTATGTTCCAATGAAATGACACTGTAGTTCAAGTTTTGTTTATAGAAATAGTTTTTATAGTGGTCCCTCAATACAGTTTCATTTATGGAAGCAGTAAAAGTGAGGTCACTTTATACTAAGGTGAATTACATGGAAAAATATAATTGACACAATATAATGAATTTACCTGTATTATATCAGGGACTATGTTACACTGCAGAACTTTATATGGAGGGACAGTTGTTAATTTTACAGTATTTGTGTGAAATATCCACATAGCTGCAAACTGTAGACTTAGATTTACAAATGTATCATACACTGACAGATCAAGTGTACAGTATATGCTGGAAATCATTAGCAAAAAAAGATGGTATAGACACTGACAATCAGGTGCATTATGTAGTGACAGATCTGGATCTACACTACTCTCAGGTGGCCATAACAAGTAAATGCAGCAATTTTGATTTACTTACAGAAGCCATAGATGGTTACCAAAAATCACCCTATCCTGAGGTTGATAACTTCATCATGAGTTTGATTGCCAACAATGGAGCAGATGGCATTATTCGACACTGGACATACTTCCAAAAGGGGGAACTTATTATTTATGACATTGTCCGATACAGATACTGTGAAAATATTGGACGGCAGCACAAGAGTAACAATATCATGTAAGGAAATTTAATCCACACTTTTTGATACATGTAGGGTATGCAGCATGTGTAATACAGATCTTTTCAAATCAAACTACTGAAAAAAATTTCTTCAGTATAATTTATATAGCATCACCCTTATATGTTGAAAGTCTGATTATTTTTAACATTGTTAACTTGAGGAGACAATTAGAGTGACTTCATACAGATAAATGTATATAGACTGGCACAGTATTAGTATACAGTACTGTACATTGGGCACTATTTGTACCCAGGGCACAGCACATACATGTAGCACAGAAATTATAACTTATTTTGATTACTATTATCAGTAATGATGTGATCCTTGAAACCATATCTCTAAATTAAGGACATGGTTATTTTATTAATGCTAGAAACATGGCAAATATATAGCAGAAGTGAGATGTTAGGAAACCAATGAACACATTGCAGGGTTGTAAGTAAGAAAAGCTCATGGAGATCTAACTCATAACACATCAGACATACATCTACTGTCACACAAATCCAGCCCTCTCAAGTACTAAAATGTCATCTCATTGTCGAATGGAAGTTAGATGACTGACTTTGATGCCTTGTATACCTAGCACTGCAATCGGTGAATATTATTCCACCAGATTTCTGTAAGTATCATGGCTCAACAATAGATGGGTCCATCACCAGTCCCAGTTCTTTTGCAACCTGTTCTGACCACAACAATGCCCAATTCCAGGACGCTCACAAGTCAGAGACTATCAAAGATTTGCAAAGTAAACACCTTCACTCCTGGATTTTGTTAGGACTCTGAATTGAAATAAGATGATCAAATGATGGAGATCACATTCATTCTTATCAATAAAAAAAGAAAGGACAATATTTCAGCTTAGGCTCTTTTGTTCTGAATATGTTGGGTTATCTTTTCTGTTTATAAGGAACTAAACTTGGACCAGATGAATTTTGGCACAGATCATCTTAACAAGGTTAGAGAAGTTACCACTTGTGTAACATTTTTGTTCAGTTCCTTGTTAAATGATGTTGTCCAAGCTGTGAGATGGAGGTCAGGTTTAACATTCTCTTTTACTTCAGAAACCTTTCCTCCCAAAAGGCATAGTAAACCTTGTGGGTCATTGCCTAGTGGTCTAAAGTGCTGACCGTTACAGATCACTGCCATCTCACCTCTGAGTGAGTTCCAGTCCAGACTTGGCTAACATGGGTAAGTGAGAAAGCCTGCTAGTAGCTTTTCATGGGTCAGTGGTTCTTCCCTGGGTTTTCCAGGGTTCTTCCTCCACCATTAATACTGGCTGCCATGTATAGCCTATCTTGTGCTGAAAAATGGCATTAAACCCTACAACAAAAAATCATACATCAGCAGAACACCAGGTTACTTTCCAAGGTTGTGCAGTGCATCACAGAGATGTAAGTTACTCTGCTCCCAATGGATTTCTTCATTCTGCATTCACATCATTTTGCTGACCTCTCACATGACATTCATTCAAAGTTGCTACATATACATTATGGAACTAGAGACAGGGCCATCAGCTCTGGGTAAGATGATTTAACTCCTTTCTTATTCTGCTAATGCTTTTATGATCCTTATTCTCCTAACATATTATGCTCGGGAAACATGTTTTTAAAAAGCCAAATAGTTTTCAAGCAAAATGTGATGCTTCAAAAACACTTGCCAAATCATAATATTATCCCAAGCTCTCCTCCTAATTAAATCCTTGGGAGAGCTTGCAAAACCATAGCAGTAGTAGTTAACAAATTGATGGGATTAGGTTTTAGTCTGACAGCCATCTTGACAAGCAGATGAAATTATAGAAGTTTCACTGCTAAAACATTCCCAGGAGGACTGGATTTGTGAGGTAGTGGATGTGCTCCTTATATAATCAGGTAAGTTTTATCAAAGAAACATTTTGCAACACAAAATGGTATTAATTTCTGAGCTGCTGTTATGGTCAAATTTTGGTGAACTAGCACCAGTTGACTGTGGAAGGTCTTATAGAAGCTGATTCAAACACCTGTTATTGGTTGAGAATTGATCAGTTAATTTTATTTGCACTGTACTTTATTTTAAAGAGCATGTGTCAGAGAGAAGAAATATCATATTCACCTGAAGAAATATAAATAAACACAATAGCATTGAATAGATTGGTACATTTCTTCATGAAATTGACATTTTTTACCCAACAAAAATGTCATTTTAGTATTGTGACATATTAATGCATTGGCAAATTGTATGGGTGTTAACAGTGCTCATTAAACTTGCACACATTTTATCTGTTAGATTTCCGGTGATTTTATTATAGGATATGTAAGTTGTCGAGGTAATAAAACATTATACTCATTGATTAAATGATTGAATCATTAGATTTAGACCAACTACATGTATTCGACTTCTTGATTAAATGATAGTAACCATTAGAATTAGACCAACTATTATACTTGTTGATTAAATGATTGAAGTTATTAGCATTAAATCAGTTATCAGGCTTGTAGATTAAATGATTGAAGCCATTAGATTTAGACCAGCTGTTTGACTTGTTGATTAAATTATTGAAGCCATTAGACTTAGACCAATTATTAGGCTTTTTGATCAAATGATATAAGTCATTAGATTTAGACCAGTTTGACTTGTTGGTTAAATGTCAATCATCAGTAGTCATTGGGATCAGAACAACTGTTAGACCAGTTCATAAAGTGATTAGATTTAAACCAACTATTAGACTTGTTGATTAAATTGGCCTACTCATTAACATTTTGAAAATACTAGCAAAAATATAAAGTTAGAGAGTGGTGAGTTTAGAATAATGGCAAATTTTATCCATAGATAATTGATTTTAATGGTACACTTTTCTCTCTTCAGGTATGTTGTTGACCTCCAAAATGGAATGTATTACCAGAAATGTCATGACCCAGACTGCCAAAAAATGAATTTCAAATCTAAAAGTATGTGTAGAAAAAAAAAGATTTTCTCCAATATTAAATACTCTTCATAGAAATATATGAAGTATTTACATACACAATTTTATTAACGTGATTGGAAATCTCCATTTTTAGCTATTTAGCTCATCTTAGACCAAGAGAGCTTATTGGATGGTCTGTTATCCACCTGTCTGTTAAAACAAGTTTATTGTTTAACAGTTTATTCTAAATTACCTGGAAGATGGTCATGAAACTTTAAACACACATTCATACCTTGATCTAATATGGCCATCACAGTTTCCATCTAGGAAATTTTGTTATTGCTGCTTCATCTGAATGGATAATCAGTTCATCTTAGATTTTCATAAAAAGACTAGACATCCAGTTTGGTCAATACAGCAATTATCTTCTAAAATTTTTTATCACTACTTTTTAATGTCTGGTCATATCAACATGATTTCTTTGCTGAAAGACTTTCTAATTGGTCCTAAATGAAGATGGTGCCAATCTGACCACCAATATGGGCACTATAATCGTTATTTTGATAATCTTGGCCTATTTCTCCTTGATGGCTAATTATATTAAGATTGCACTTTCACCAAAAGACTTCTTATGATGTCTGATTGGTCCTAAATAGAAATGGTACCAATAGGTCATCCAGTATAGCCACCATGGTGGCCATCTTGAAAATCTTGTTTTTACAATCCTTTTTAAATGAAAAGTCATTTGACATGAGTTTCCACCAGAAGAGTTCATATGAAATCTTTTTTAAAAATGATACTAAGTCTGAATATTGGCACCATGGTAGCCATCTTGAACATATTATCTCTGCTCATTCCAAGTGAATTGTCGCGTCAGCATGGGATTTTCACTAAAATATTTATTTTGATACCTAGTTTATCCTAAATAAAAATGGGCCAATTGTTTATCCAGTATGGCTACATGTATTGACATGTGGGATTCACCAAAAGACTTGTAATAATTTACGCTTGCTTCTAATTGATTATTTCATAATTTGTTAATTTGAAATCTGTTAATTTGAAATCCAGTATGTCTACCACAATATTGGTCTTGCTGACAAATATAAGTTGTGGTTTTGAGACTTTAACAGTTGAAAGAAAGATATGATCTTGTATAAAATTTCTTGAAATTTTTTTTTGTCCAACAGAACATCAGTACCTTCGTGGGAATATTTTTTTTTACAAATACTATATAGATAATATTAGGACCTTTCATAGGACAGTATGTGTTGTAATTCTTAAACACTTAAACATTAAGTGGGGGTGAATGAGTCCATTTTAACCTATTTTGTAATTACATTTGCATTTTTATGCCTTGTTCCCTATTGAGTAATGAAGATTGTTTCTGTTGAGATAATATTTAAAGATTTTAAACAGTGGCATATATCTGCAAATTCTTCATTTAGAGATGCATATTTCTTTGCTTTTCTCTTTCTCTGGATTCATTTCCTGAACATTGTTACAAATACTACATTCAGTAAACCTTTGTCAATGGTGTTTGCAGACAGAACATCCCACATGGACTTAATTCACAAGAATAGTGGCATTTTTATATTCTGTAGAGACTCGTCCATTTGGAATAGAATGTGTTGCAACAATTCCATTGAATTGTTCATTGTTAAAAGTTTGAATGATCACAGCATCACAGGGCTTTTGTTTTTATGTGATATTTGGTGGGAAAAACAGCATTCTTATGTTGCTGAATTGAGCATCAGGTCTGCATTGCAATCGTCTGCAATAAGGATTAATTTCAGATTTTTCCTCATAATTTTATTGTTGTTGCCAGCCAGTTATGAAGGTTGACTGAAGTCATCAATGACTTTCAGTTGGATTCATAGATGACACAGATTGAATAATTTAATTATGATGGATTACACAACTTGCCTGTTATGACTGTTGGATTTTTCTCCTGTTGCACTACATGCTTGCAATTTTTTATGTACTATTGATCTGTCATGTAGTCCATTGTAAAAAACAAATAAAAGGCATAATTCACCAAAGACAAATGGATTAACTCTAAACAGGATGTAACAAACTGCTATAGCAAAGAGATGACAGCTTGGTGTGTGGATTGTAATCTAACAAAAAAGCAAATGACAACCCTTTAATAATGACAGTCATATCTGGAAAACAGTGATCACTTAATAGCATTAAAAACAAAGACTTTGTCAACCCCAAACATTATAAATTAACTCCAAAGACAAACAGTGTACTTAACTGCCACAATCAAGCCATTTAAAAAGATTTCTCATTATGATATTACTGGTGTTGTGCAGGTTTTCACAAAAGATAAACAAAACAACCTTTTGAAACTAATTAGGTACATCCATAATTATTCCCTTTGAAGAAAGAAGGGTGGTTGCATTTGGTATTCACATTACTTTGGCCTACATATGTGTGCCTTTATCTGGTTTATAGTCATGGACAGATGACAATACCTGCATGACTTATTGGTTTAAAAGACTGGTTGTCAGTTGGTTTTTTAGAAGTCTTTTTAAGTAGCTGTCCTTACAAAGAATTATGTAAAGATCAGTGGTGTTTGTCTCGGTCTATGTGATATGGTCATTCTTAGCATTGTTGTTTTGTACTGTCAGTAGTTTACCTGTTGATGCTTCTAAAAGAAATGTTCACAAACGATTAAATTTGGTCAGTTGTTTGTTTCTGCTTTTGTGATGTAGTCATTTATAGCAGTATCAAAATGCCTAAAAGTTGTTGTCACTAGTCATGTTCTGCAGGTGGTTACTCACAACATTAAATTTAAATAATAAAATCGATCTGTGCATTACATTTGTGGTCAGAAATGACAGGTGGTCACTCATAGCTCAGTTACTCAGGACAGATTTAATTGTTTAATCGTAATTGAATTGTCAGTATTTTTTTATTTTGCTTGAGAGTTTGACAGTTGTGACCTTTATTCAAAACTATCATTGCCCATGACATCATTTGTTTCATAGAAGATACTTATTACCATACTTGTGTTTTGTTTTTATGTCTGACAGATTTTACATGTTTAAATTTTTATAGACAGTTGTCAATCTTTTTTCTGTTTAGGTTACCTAATCCCTGAGGCAGCACTGCCAGCACATTTTTTTTACTCAGAGGATGAAGACTTTGAATTTGATTTGAAAGATGAAGACCTTTTGAATGCAGCTGCTGAGATGGAAAGAAGCTATGTGGAGGAAAAAGCCAGAGGTGATTCTCTTAGTAGCCACCTTTTGACCTCTTTTCCCCACCATTATTGCAAAAGTTGGGATATGGTGTTACAGCTTTCTGTCTGTACATTTATTTGTCCCTATGTCCATCAATAGCTCATACTTTTATTTTTACTCTATTATACTAAAGTCATTCTAGACAAATTGAAAACTGGCAAATTTTATATCATTTTTAAAATACATTTTGCTTACTGTATTTACAGTCCCAACTTTATCATCAAGGTCATTGGTTTGTATTGTCATCCCCCCCCCAAAAAAAACTTTTGCTATTTGAGGTAGAGATGAAATTTATTAAAATAATGTTCCTTGAATAGATGTATATCACATTCAGAGTTGTATCTTGAGGGGGAAGGTTAACAGTACAAGTACTGACCTTGTTCTCTGAGTTTTATAGCCCTTTCAGATACAGAGATATTGTTGGATCTTGACCTAATTTGAGAACAAAACACAAAATGTTTGCTTCTAGAAATAATGAGGTTTATGAAAGATTATTTAATATTTTAAAGTGTAAACTTCCAAGTAAATATTCCATTTGTAATTTGAAGTTTTTGCCTCTTTTATAGTTGAATATTATGGCTTGTAGTGAGAGTACATGTTTAGATACTATCAGTGGCTTGAGCATATATGTCAGTGACATGGATTTTCCATGCCTAATTGAAAAATTAAGTTTTAAGATCCAAAGGAAGAGCCTTAGTTCATATACACATGCATGGTAGCAGATTAAAAATCAAAAGCAGAGACAGAAAAGTCAGCCAGGAAATTAATAAAACTGTTGAGGATGAGTTTGAGTTTGTTCTTTAGTTTCAACCAGTCACAAATCACATTACTTTTGAAAGATCATTTCTAATTGGCTGATGATGCTCAACTCAAAGCTTTATGATCTCCAGCTATGGCCCTAAATTCTACAAACTAATTAACTAGGACAGTGAAGTTTAGGCTTAAAAACCCAAAAGCAGATTTTATACTCAGTGTTTACCTACATAATTGAAGTTTGGCATAAAAAATCCTTTGAATTTGATGGTCCTAACTTCATTATAATCCAGGTTACAGACTATCACACTTTGTACTCAAACAGCTTCAGAGCAAGATATATGTGACAGTCATTTACCAAAATCTATTATTACTATCTTTTTGCATAGTTTTATCTGATCATAACCTCACCCATAGAGCACAAAAGAATCATTGTAGATTATTCATTTCTAGCAGGCCTTGCAAATTCAGCATTTTTGAAGATTTGAATAATATTTATGTTAATATATATATTGCAACTTAGGACTGTTCATTTAAACATACATGGGACCAGGGAAAGGCAGTTTGGAAATTGGGTAGCCACCCATAGAACATGATTTAGGTCTTTCAGGACCCACCGGTAGAATCATTTAACAACAAGACTTCCTGCTTGTGAAAAATAGTGGAACTTCTGACTGATATAAGGACCTTTTTGTTAATGGATCTATTTAGAGAAAAACAATGTGTAAATTTTTGAGTTAAAAATAACTTGCATAAAAGGTTGCTAATTTATCAGTTTACATTACATTAAATTTATCATTTATATGCTTTGTTTGGTAATGCTGACAAATCTTGAACATGGAATTTATTATCATTGTCATAAGTAGCATTAACATCACCGTTAGACACACCATCAGTTCCCATTGCAACATTTTTTTTCATCCATTCATTCCCATATCTCTATGACAAGGCCTATTACAGCAAAACAGATGGTTTCGGTGTCTACCTTGGGTACATTTTTTATACCAAAAAATGATTTTAAACCTAAGAAGAAATACTAAATTATTGAATCAACAGAATTAAATAAATAGAACGTGTCAAATTTTAAATTGGTTTAGGAGCTTACATTATTATAAATGGAATGGATCTTAATTTAAATGTGTTTAATAGTTAAATTCAAAAGTAAGAAAAAAAACTTGATAACATTTACATTTCACTTCATTGTCTCAGTGGCAATCACTAATAACTGGGAAAATAAAATGACTGGAGGAAATTATATGGTCTTGTTCTGGCCCTATATTTATGGGCAATAACCCTGATAAATTTCTGACTATTTGTCCATCCGGTAGGTACTTCCTATTTCCAAACCATGTCCAAATCACATAATAGTATATGGTCATCCATGTTTCTTTTTAAAAAATGAGCATTTCTAACAATGACACTGGGTTGCTGTTTCAGCTCATGGTATTGATTGTACCAAATATAAAGTTGCTGCAGCCAACTGAAAATGTCATCTTATCCTTCTTGCTGAGGGTTAGCCACAGTATGACCTGCTTATACTTATCTTGTAATTTTCTTTCTCTTTTGGTTTATCATATACACTTATTTAGAGTTTCGGGGGGGGGGGGCAATTGACACCATTTAAAAAAATCTCCACATTTTTCAAACATGCAAAACCACAAAAGGTCAGTATCCTAAATGCTAGATGCTATATATAATTAACAAAGTAAGTGCCCAAACAAAAATGATACTTTGGATTAAATGGAGTAGGCTTGATCTTTGTTTCAACTTCATTTCCCAAAGCGATGTCCGTTATAGATCACTGCCATCTCACCTCTGTCTGTGTGGGTTCGAGTCTAGGATTTGTGGAATGTGGATATGTGAGAAAGCTTGCCAGTAGCTTCTCGTGGGTTGGTCATAGTTCTTTCCGGTGATTTCCCGGTTTTTTCCTCCACCATTAATACTGGCCGCCATGAATAGCCTATCGTGTGCTAAAAACTGGCGTTAAAACCAACAACAACAACAAAATCAACTTCATTTCACTTTTGATTTTTGTCATGTTTGACATGTTTATAATTTAAAGAAAGATTTATATGATCCTATGACATAGGATATACTTTTAATATCCATTATAAAATTGCATGCACCACCGACCACCAAGCTTTAGGAAAGTGGTGGCCTTGATGACTGGTGCTTATAAAAGTTTTTAGGGCTATGTAAAGAGTACTTACCATGCCTAGGTATACATGTATATTGAAAAACCATAACATGCATGCAGGATTGCTACAGTGTCTACATTCTATGTTACTCGTCTCTTTCTATAACATTTAGCACATCTGAAATGCTATTAGCATGGACAGTCCTCTGCCTTAAATGATGTTCTACACCCACTCTGCTCCTGTTTGTTGATGTAATAGGCAAGGTCACCATATACTGATCTAGTCTACAAAATTATGCATGGTTCTGTTTGTCTTATTATTTATAGCAGGGAAGTGGTCTAAACAATACTTCAAAACAGCATTCGATTTAACATCTTTATTTCAAAATATACTACCAGGGGCCCAGAGTGGCCGAGTGGTCTAAAGCGCTGTCCGTTACGGATCACTACCATCTCACCTCTGTCTGCGTGGGTTCGAGTCTAGGATTCGGCGAATGTGGATATGTGAGAAAGCTTGCCAGTAGCTTCTCGTGGGTCGGTGGTTCTTTCCGGTGATTTCCCCGTTTCTTCCTCCACCATTAATACTGGCCGCCATGAATAGCCTATCGTGTGCTGAAAAATGGCGTTACGCCCAACAACAACAACAACATCAAAATATATTACCAAAATGATTTCTTACATCATTGATAAAATGTGATGTTCCAATCATTAACAGGATAAAGACAATAAATTGTCCAAACTTCACATAAGGAATTCAAGTTTGTTAAGAATATGAATGACCACGTGCAATTTGAGACCCAGTAAAGTTAACCAACAAACTTTGAAAAAAAAAAGATGTTCATGACAAATGGTATTAAACCAACAAACTTTGAAATAAAGAATGTTCTTGGCATCTCCATCTAAAACAAAGCTAAGACAAGCAGTGTTGACCCGAACCCTTATATCTAAATCCACAGTTGCCCTCTTACAGATCACAAAAACAGGTACATAGCAGCATACTCATGGGAGAAAATGTGATTTTGAAAACTGAATGCCCTGTTGGTACTTCAGTTACATAACTGACATTAATATGTACAACAATGACAAATACTATATCTGAAATTTCATAAACATGAATAAATGGCATCTATAAATGGCATAATTTCATATCAGAACATGTACTTGGGTAATTTAAACTACTGAAACAAAGATAACAGAAATAACAATATAACCAGGAAACCTTTTTTCTTGCAACTTTTTTAAATCTTGACAATTTTATGGTATTCATCATTTTTTTAATTGAAAGTAAGATCTTTTTAAAACTGGCAAACTTTTAGGAAATCCACATCATACGTCTTGATGCCTTGGACTCACAGAGGTATATGCCTGTACAATAAGAAAATAACTGATAAGCACTATTACAAATTTGAACTATGTTTGATAACCCCTACAACACACATACTTAAATTCTGAACCTAATCAGTGGTCTGTACTGGTTGTGTTGTAACTATGTTTCATGTTGTGATACCAAAATGTGACCCCACATTTAAGCAGAAGTGATCAAGATATTGATATATACGGAAAATCTTCATTGTTATTTATTTATATGTGACATAATATGACAATGTACAAGCTGAGTGGCTTTTAAAACTACCTGTTGTTGAAGGAAACTCTGTCAACACCTCTGTTTCATAAACATGAATCCCTCACCAATTGGATTGGTAGTGCATTAGAGTAATACCATAGTCTTTTGTTGAAATACACTACCAATTTGTATTGTAAAATTTTTAACAGGAAATCCTTCAAAAGAAAGTTTTGATATTTTGTACAATTTAGTAACATTACCTAAGTAAACAACTCCTGTTTAACTTTGCACCTATTGGCTACTTTCTGGATTACTCCATTCTGCATCAAGTACTGAACTCTATTTGGTGGTCTTGTTTTGTTAGAACAGCACTTACATCATTGATGGCAATTTCTTCCTTGGTCACCTTAAGTTCATCTTTTTTATCTTACTTATCAACATGAATAGAAGTTGGTTTGTAGTAAAGTACCAATTGATCCACCACAATGTTGCTTGATATAACAATAATGACACTTTCTAGTATTTTGTCTGAAAAAAACAATAATAAAAAGGCATTTAGTCAATGATGGATGCAGCAGCTATATGTTGAAACTTTTCTTTAAAATATGCCTTTTAAAGGCATGCACGCACTACTGATCAATAAAAATTCTTAGGAATCTAAGATAAAATCATTCTTCTATTTCTCTGTTGAGTGATGAAACTACTCGGTTAGTTAGTGATTTAGCACCAGGGCATAGTTATAAAGTGCCTTGCCTATGTTGGTATTGAGGGTGGGTAAAGTACTTTTAAGCTCCCACTTGTGCACTCATGAATACCAGAGGTATAACAGCTTGTTGCAAGGACATGTCCTGTGATTAAATAAACACCTATTATCAAACTTATAGGGTCAGAAATGGTGCAGAATTCCTATTCGGTTTCTTACAGTAACATTTTGTACTATCTAAAATAAAATAAACTAATAATTTTATGTAAAAAGCAATAAGCTTCATACAGCCATTCCAACCCTAACATAAATTTTTAAAAAATCCAATGACTAAAACTATTTTGTCTCATCATCACTGATGCCCTAAAAAGAGTTATTATTCCAGGTAAGGATAAGGAAATGTATATATATATATATATATATATATATATATATATATATATATATATATATATATATATATAACTGCCAATTTTTACCCCTCCCCAGTTGCAGTTTCTATCCTCCTCAGTGTGAATGTTTACATTTGCTTAGTATCCCCTTCAAACACTCACCATTTTTTGTCTACATTTCAAATAAAAAGGGAGATTTTTTTTGGTAACATCTCCACATTTGCATGATCAAGTCCCTGTTTTCAAGGAACAGATTTGATAATTCGTGTTTGATAAGCTCACTAATTCCACACATTTTGGAGTTACATTTTTATTTGCCCATTATTTCTAAAACTATTAAAACTGTACATTGCAAATACTTGATGGAGATGACAGTTCAGGCTGCCATGCATCATCCAGCCTGGAAACCAGAAAAAGGCACAATGGATGATTTAGCTGTTTACAATTAACTTGGGGCTGTTACATTAAAACATACATGGGACCCAGGGACAGCACATTAAAAAAATCTATTCCATGGTGGTCTTGATTAAAAATTGCTTCTGTCCCAGGGTGTTTATTGAATAAAATTACTTATATTGGTGGTTGGTATAACTGGTTCCGTTAATCTGTTTAAAAGTGCGACCTAAACATATTTTTTTTTTTTAAATTTCCATGTTAGATACTCGGTTATTAAATTCATATTTTATGTTATACATGCTGCATTTGTTCCCGTCAAGAAAAAAAGTGTACTCCTTTGAATGGCATACTATAAAACGTTGTCATTGGTCAGCTATAAATATACCAGGGAAAGCCTACTATATGGTCTGTATTTGTAGTTTTACTAATCACAAACATCGTGAAAATCTGTCTTTATTTTGCCAATCATAGAAAAACTAGCAGATTTTTTAAAAATGAATCTCCTTATAAAATTAAAGTATAAATTCTGGGACATTCATTTTAGTCTCGTAAGACTTGGTTTTCAATATTCAGATTTGATGTGCACTGTAATAAAAACTGAATGTAACCATATTGTGATGGCTATTAGGTGAAATGTGTTTTCAACAGGAGAAAAAGTCGCTATTTGGTTGAGAAATAATTGGCTGCCTTAGAGGTAAGTTCTGTTATTTTTTCAGTAAGCTAATCAAAAATGGTTAAGAGACTAGTGAAATTCCATTTGTTTAATCATTATGAACTTTGTTGTCAGGGACTCATTTCTGTCGATCAAAAGCCATAGGCATTGTAATACGTACTTATCTTCAATCAATTAACTCAAGATGACAGACACCCACAGATTTGGCATGGGACAGATTTTGTGCTAGTTAATTGATTGAAAGGGTAGAAAGGAACTATTTAACGGTTGTCAGAGGAAAAATCTGATTGGGTGCAATTTAAAATTGCAATGGAAATATTGTAGAGGATAATACCATTGACATTACTGTTATATGTTTGTATAAAGGATCTTATGTGACAATTTCAATGAATTAGTTTAGGGATTCAGTTGCATTTTGTTTAATTTCTGTGACACTTAAAAAGAATTCTCGGAACTATTATAATAAATGGCAATATGTGGAAAGGAAGTAATAATTATAAAACAAAAATGAGAAAATTATCTTGAAACCAATGACTGGATCATTATTCGCTCAATATTCCAGTTATTTCTGCATAGAAATGATACTGTCCATACTTAATTAAAATGTAACTATTGGTGATCTAAGTCAAAATGTGTTAGGAGTTTTTCATCGAATTCAGACTTTTAATAGGTAACAGTTCTTATTAACATTGGTTGTGGTTATGACCATGCAAGTATTTACTAACAATGCAGTCAGTTGCAGCTTGTATACAAGTAGATAATTTATACAGCTTTCTGCTTAGTATCCAGTCATATCATTTTCTCAAAAAGAAGTGTGAACAGAATGATACTGCAGTTGCAAGTTGAATTAAACATTGTTGACTTTATGTTTAGATTTTGCTATCTGCATATCAAGTTGATAAACATTTGGACAGTACCCCATTTTTTGCTAGGTATATCATCTCCAAAATATGCATAGTACTTTACATAGTTGCTGCTTTCCATGCCTAGTTTTTATTCACTTGAATAATTTTCATAATGAATGCAATAGTGGTAATTTTATAGTGTGTGTTAGCTTCAGTGTGAATCTTATGTTAGCTTTGGATTCAGCTTTGTTTTGTTCAGTACTGTACATTTTGTATGTACACATTGGAGGATGGGAGTAGTTTGAATATGTGTGATTGGGGATAAGACCAAGTGGTACATACACACCTAATAACAAAAATTTTATTAAAGTTACAATAAAACATACATGCCAACCATTACGCTTTTGGCATAATTATTATGCCTTTTTTCAATAAATTACACTTTACACGTAAATGTGTTTGGAATACGCTTTTTGGGGTATATCCCCCTCCCAAAAAATTAATAATTTGTTTTCTCATTTTTATTAACATCCCACTAATCACACACAACATATTCTAGAAAAGATGGCTACTGTGTAACTGACATAAAAGAACACTTATCTGAAGACAAGCGGTGACCTTCTTGTGTGTTATGTTCTATTTATAGCAGCTGCCCTTTTTCCAAGAAGACCTCTGTTTCTATTTATAGCATCTGTCAAGATTGGGACAGAACAGACTGGTTTTCTAACTTTCAATATTTGTTCACATATTCTTTGGTAAACCATTCTGTAGGATTTTGGCGGTATTAATTCTAGTTGATACGTATGTTATAGCAAAAATGTTTCTCAAATGATTTCACAGATGGATTAGAAAGGAAAAAACGACTTAGAGATGAATACATGAATAACACAATATAGTACCATTCTAGGGTAGCTTCACGCCCATTGCAGGCTGTGGAAAGGATTTTAATATTGGTCATAGTGTAAAACATCTTGATCGTTTTACTAACACCAATACTAAGGTAACTTATTTTTTTACAACAGAACTAAATTGTGGAAACAGATTGTATAAAAAGCAGGGGCATTATTTACCGAGCTCTTAATAGAACTCTGACTACAACTAGTGGTAGAATACAGCTTTGGTCCTTCGTTCAAACGGATGCTTCCTGATGCCAAAATATACATGTGTTTTGTACATTTGCACATTGAATTCTATTATATGTGGATTATACTTTTTCTGCTAAGATAACGCCTTTTGTCAATTAGATTATGTCTTTTCCTCACCAGGGGTTGGCATGTATGATAAACCTATTTGCCATAGCAAAGAAGAAACAACTGATAGTATTTGCACACTTTCCAATTTGTTTGTAGCCCCTTACCAATTTTAAAAATGAAAAGCATCAAGAAGACAAGATATAAGTAAGTGCAGTACATCGTTTTCAATTGGCCAATGAGAGAGCAGTTAATTATTCCATGTACTGCAGTTGCATATGAAGTGGGTCTGATTATGACCATTCAAGATATGGAAAAAGGGAGAGAAGTGTCTTCACCAGTATTTTCTTTTAATAGAACATACATAACTGATAAGTTAATTGTAATCTGCTAGTTTAGCCCTTGCGCCCTATTCTGGTTAACAGAGTGTATCATACATGGCAGTCAGAACTGTGTCATCTCCATGCAGTATTTGTAATGTAGTTTTAATATTTTTAGAAATAATGGAAAAATGAAAAGATAACTCCAAAATATGTGGAAACAGTGAGATTAACAAACACAGTGAATGATCAAATATATTGCTTGAAAACAGGGACTTGATTATGCAAATATGGAGACCATGTTACTAAAGAATCTCCCATTTTATTTGAAATGCAAATTTACAATGTTTGAAAAGGGGTACTAAGCAGATGTATACATTCACACTGAGGAAGGGTTAGAAAAATGTCCACCCTGCAACTGGGGAAGGGTAGGGGGTAAAAATAAAAAATGGCAATTTTCAAATTAGGCTAGCAGTGATGATGAGACAAAATAATTTTAGTCATTCATTTTTTTATATTAATGTTAGGAATGGAATGGCTGCGTGAAATTTTTATTATTTACAAAATTTTTATAGTTTATTTTATTTTAGATGGTACAAAATGTTACTGTCAAAAACTGAATAGGTATTTTGCACCATTTTTGACAATATAAGTTTGATAATGCTTAATCCCTGGCAGTATTTATTTAATCACTGGACATGTCCTTTCACCAAGCTTTTATATCTTTGGTATGCACACACATACATAACACCATCTTAAAAGTACTTTAACCCCATCCTAATCAATGCCAACATGGGCAAGGCACTATATTACTATGCCCTGGTGCTAAATCTCTAAAGAACCAAGTAGTTTCATCACTCAACAGTGAAATAGGAGAAATGGGTTTATCTTAGATTCCTAGAAATTTGTATTGATCAGTAGAATGTGCTTTCCTTTAAAAGACTTTTTACTAAAGTTTCCAAATATATCTGCTGCTTCTATCATAGCTGACATGCCATTTTATAGTTATTTTGTAGACATAAATACTAGAAAAGTTTCAAAAAATAGCTGCTGCTTCTATCATAGCTAACATGCCATTTTATTTTTTTTATATTTTATTCAGATAGAAGTATAAGAAAATGTCTGTATTGTTATATCAAGCAACATGGTGGACCAATTTGTGACTTTACTACAAACCAACTTTGTATTGATAAATAAGATACAAAGGATGAACTTAATGTTATCGAGGAAGAAACTGTCATCAATGATGCAAGTGCTGCTCTTAAAAAAAGGCCACCAAATAGAGTTTTAGATGGAGTTGTCATGAACATCTTTTTTCCAAAGTTTGTTGGTTAACTTTACTGGGTCTCAAATTACAAGTAATCATTCATATTCTTAACAAACTTGAATTCCTTAAGTGAAGTTTGGACAATTTATTGTCTTTATCCTGTTAATGATTGGAACATCACATTTTATCAATGATGTAAGAAATCATTTTGGTAATATATTTTGAAATAAAGATTATAAATTGAATGCTATTTTGACATATTGTTTAGGCATGTAAGGCAAAGTAGTGACTGTCCATGCTAATAGCATTTCAGATGTGCTAAATCTTATAGAAAAAGACAAGAGTAAAGTGGAATGTAGACATTGTAGCAATTCTGCATGCATGTCATGGTTTTGTAATATACACCTTGGCATGTTAAGTACTTTTTACATAGCCCTAACAACTTTTATAAGCATGAGTCATCACTCACATGTGGCAGTTTTTTATTCTCAGCCAGAAATGCACATACATAAGAAAGTCTAATGCAGGTCAACTGGCCAAAGGCCACCAGATTTTCAGAAGGACCATCACTTTCCTAAAGCTCAGTGGTCTGTGGTGACTGCAATTTTAGACTGTGGATATTAAGAATATATCTATCCTATGTTATAGGTTTGTATAAATCTTTCTTTAAATTATAATCATGGCAAATATGAAAATATGACAAAAATCAAAAGTTAAAACGAAGATTATGCCTATTCAATTTAATCTAAATTATCATTATTTGGGCACCAGTCAAAAAATGGCCAATTGGGCACTTACTTTATTAATCATATAAGAGCATCTAGCATTTAGGATACTGACTTTTGGGGGTTTTGCTTGTTTGAAAAATGTGGATATTTTTTATTGTGTCAATAAATGCTCTACCCCCCACCCAAGACAAGAAACTCTAAATACATGTGTATGATAAAACCAAAAGAGAAGGTAAATTACAAGATAAGTGGAAGCAGAAAGTTCTGTGGCTAACCCACAGCAAGAAGAAAAATAAGATGACGTTTTCAGTTTGTTTTGTGTATAATATTATCGGAAACACTTATAGTTGGCTGCATCAACTTTATGATTGGTACCATCACAACCCATGAGTTGAAACAGCAACCCCTGGCTGTTCTGAAAGTGAAGTCTGTTTTGCTGCTGAATAAAGCAGCCTTTGAAAAACTATGTGTCATTGTTAGAAATGTTCTTTTTTTTCAAGTAACATGGACGCCCATATGCTTTGTGAAATTATGTGAGTTGGACAAGGTTTGGAAAAAGCACCTACCTGATGAACAAATAGTCAGAAATTTATCAGGGCTATTGCCCATAGTTGTGGGGTCAGAACGGGACCATATAATTTCCTCCAGTCATTTTTTTTTCACTTATTAGTAATTGCTCCACTGACACATTTAACAAGGAGGTTGAAATTGTATATGTTCTTGTAAGTAAAAAGTTAAATATAGTTTCATTTTATGCTTTTGAATTTAAACTATTAAGCACAACTTTAAATAAGATCCAAACCATTTATACTTATGTAAGTTCTTAAACCAATTTAAAATTAGACAAGTTCTAGGTTATTTAATTCTGTTAATTTGGTAGTTTAGTATTTCTTCTTAGGTTTAAATTCATTGTTTTTGGTAATAAAGAAATGTACCCATTGTAGACATTGAAACCATCTGTTTTGCTGTAATAGGCCTTGTCATAGAGATATGGGAATGAATGGATAAAAAAATGTTGCAATGGGAACTGATGGTGTGTCTGACAGTGATGTTGATGCTGCTTATGACAATGATGATGATAATAAATTCCATGCTCAAGATTTGTCAGCATTACAAAACAAAGTATATAAATTGATGAATTGAATGTAAACTGGAAAAAAAAGTAACAACCTTGTATGCATGTTTTATTTTATTGTATAATTATACATTGTTTTGTACTTATAGATTCATAAACAAAAGGGACCTTATATCTGTCAAAAGCAGGAAGTTCTGCAGGTTTCCTATTTAAAAACATTACTGACAATTGCATTTTTTTATGCTATATCATGAATAAAACATTTAAACTTTACTTCCTATGAGTCAAATATTTTCCTAATATATCCTGCTGCCCCAACAAAAAAGCTTCTGTTGGTGGGTGATTTTGCCTAAATTACATCTATGCATTCAAAACTGCCTTCCCCCGGTCCCATGTATGTTTTAATGAAACAGCCCTTATCAGTTATATATGTACTATTTAAAAAGATACCAGTGAAGACACTTCTCTCCCTTTTCACACCTTTTGTATCATCATAATCGGACCTACTTAATATGTAACTGCAGTGCATGGAATGATTGACTGCCTTTTGGCCTATTGAAAATGATGTCCTGCACTTCTTGATGCTTTTCATTTTTAAAATTGGTAAGACGCAAAACAAATTGGAAAGTGTGCAAATACAATCAGTTGTTTCTTGTTGGCTATGGCAAAAAGGATTTATTGTAACTTTAATCAAAACAGTTTTTGTTATTAGGTGTGTATGTACTGCTTGGTCTTATCCGCACCCACACATAATCAATCTTTACCCCTCCCATGTGTAAATACAAAATGTACAGTACTCAACAAAACAAATCTTAATCCAAAACCAAAATAAGATTCACACTGAAACTAACACATATGAACTATAAAATTACCACTGATGCATTCATTATGAAAATATGTTTAAGCTAATAAAAATTAGGCATGGAGTGTAAAGCAGCAACTATGTTATGTGCTGTGTATATTTTGGAAATAATATACATAGCAAAATGATATATATAGCAAAAAATGGTGTACTGTCCAAATGTTTATTAACCTGACATGCACATAGCAAAATCTAAACATAAAGTCAACAATCGATAAGTCAACTTGCAACAATTGTATCATTGTGCTTACATTTTTTGGAGAAAAGTGATGACTGGATACCAAGCAGAAAGTTGTATACAAGCCACCACTGACCACATTGTTAATAAATACTTGCACAATTATGACCACAATCAATAAAAATAAGAACTGTTATCTATTTAATCTGAGTTTCCTCTGACCCTTACCACCCTAATTTTGATATATGGACATTTATGCCAGGGTGCAGTCGGAATCCACTGCCTATCGAAAAGTTGGAATTTGCAACACCATTTGGTGTCAGCATATGGTTGCCACTTACTAGCTGACCAATCAAACTTTAACGACCTTTCATTAATATATACCTGCATGAAATCGTAGGAATATGATTTATTTTCTCAGAAATTGTTTGTATAGCATTCTTTATATCTTTAATCCGATGACAGACTAGCCAAAACTATAGATGTCATTTGCATTCTGAGTCACATGACTACACAAGTCTTGCGACCTGCATATCAATGATGACAAAGTTCAAATAGTCATGTGATATCAACAAATAAACCATTTCTAATGTTCCTGTAGGAAAATAAATTGAACATATAATTGAAAATGATTTTATTATTTATCAAAAAATGAAAGAAACTTCTCAAGCTATTTTTTCTGAAAACAACAACCAGACCTCTGTAAATGTTGCAGCAACTTAGAAACAACCAAATTCACCAAGCAGACCCAACACTCCAACATAAAAGTATGAAAAAGGGGGTGGCAAGGGTCAGAGGAAACTCTGACTAATGCCTATTAAAAATCTGAAATCAATGAAAAACTCCTAACACACTTTGACTTAGATTACCAATAGTTATTTTAAATAGGTATGGACAGTATTTTATATGCAGAAATAACTGGAAGATTGAGTGAATAATGATCTATTACTAACTCATTGGTTTCAAGATAATTTTCTCATGTTTGTTCTATAACTTTAACTTTTTTTCCATATATTGCCATTCATTGCAATACTTTCAAGATTTCTTTTGAACTGTCACAGTAATTAAACAAAACGCAACTGAATCCATGAAACTAGTTCATTGAAATTGTCACAGTAATTCCAATGGTAATATCCTCAGCACTTCTTCCATTGCAACTTTAAAGTACTATCAATCAGATTTTTCCTCTGATAATTGTTAAATAGTCTAATTTTGTCAAGCTGTATTTCATAACATAATTATTAATTAAAACTGGACTCAGATTGAGTACATGTTGAATCTAAAATATCCAACAAAGAATCCATTACACAGAAGCATTCATTTCTACCACTTAAATCAATTAACAAATGTGAAATCTGCCCCACACCAATTCCAGACCTGCCAACTCTTGCAATTTTGCAGTAAATCTTTAAAAAAAAATTACCCTTGAAATATGGACTTAAAGCATACAAGCAAAAACTATTGAGAAATGACCATTGCCAAATGCCAAAAATCTGGATAATTGTTTCATGCGTGTTTGATATATACCTGGGTTTCATATTAGAATAAGTAAAATTGGTCAGGGAACCAGACTAACTTTTATAGCAGCACCCCAGACCCTTTATACTAAACCTATTTTGTTCATGCAAAGCGTCTGCATGATCAAATTGTTGAATAAGAAATTTTTTAAAAAATGGCGTCCAGCAAATGATGCATGTTTAAGAAGAAAGGGAGAATAAGCAGTTTATTTTTTTGTGACACTACAACAATCAAGGTTTGTAAAATTTGACTGGGGTAACTAGGTTTGTATGTGTATTTGTTATGTTCTAACGAGTACCCAGTTACCCTTTAGAAGGTGCAATGGGTACCCAGGTGAATTTTCAGTCTTTAACAGCCCTAGTCACATGTTGATATTTAAGACATGCAGGAAGCTGAAATAAGTTTAGGTACTAAAATGATAATTAAAATATATTTTAATTTCTTTCAGATTTCTGTAATTCAGAGGCTGCTATGAATCAGCTTGCCCAAGACACAGATAATGGGGAATTGGATAATGAGGACCTCATTACTGTAGTGGACATGTGGGAAAAGCAATAGAAACAAGGCTCTTAACTTCTTTACATTTATTCTCCACCGCAACACCAGCGCAATATATTGTGCTTAATTGTATGCTAGCATTCATGAAATCATTACAGGCACTGAATGGCTTTTATTTGAGTGCCCAATTCACAACAAAAGTTCATTTATGGAACATGCTTTCACAGAGAGCACAATAAGAATCCTCTTTAAAATATGGCAAGAAAATTTTCTTAACATGCATCAAATTGTGTCAATGTAAAGGCTTCAAATTGGTGAATCTATATAGGGAAACATCAGTAATATGAACTCATAAGACCTGGATTTTGTTCCAAGAACTAGTTTACTGGATAACTGATAGATTTATACAGAAAAAAAATTGTATATCTGGGGGACTCTTTGTTGGTCTGTATCATCTATGTAATCAGCATTATAATGCATTACTTGTAATATGCAATATTGATTTTTATTTATTTCAGTTTTCGAGATTTTTAAGAATTAATGGTACAATATTAAACTGTTTTTATATTAAGCACAGTGTTCAGAATTTAAATTCCACAATTCTTCAGGAAAAATTTAAATTAAACCACATACAGCATGCTTTATTCTGGGTTGATGTAAAATTAACATGCACATTTGTTTTCAGTTGCAATGTATTCATGTGGTGTTCTTGTTTCAGTCATTTTCACTTCATTTTCCCCACTGTTGATTATCTTTTGATTTTGCAGAAAGATATGAGAATGTCCCAGTTTCCTTCTATTCAGTGACAACAGCATTGTCACTACAAGTTCGACTATATGACCCCAGCTTCAGGCTCACTTTAAGTTTTTATATATATATATATATATATATATATATATATATATATATATATATATATATATATATATATATATATATATACATACATATTAGACTTCAGACTGCCTTAAGAAACAACAGGAGAAGAAGGAGGAAGAAGACACTTTGTTGGTCTGAGCAAAAGGAGAATACCAACACATAATAAAAGAGAAGACAGAAAAGACAAGAAAAAGACACTTCTCTTCTGATACTCGCATTCTCAGTATTCCCACTATGAAGTTGAAATTATATGGACAACATTCTTTTGCATAACAGGGCCCAGCAATGTGGAACAAATTGCTCGCTGCACTTAGACACAAAGACAGAGTGGTCTCATTCAAGGGCTCTCTTAAAACCCATCTATTTCAACTGCAAAAAGGCATAATAACCAAATTATGTATTCTTAACGTATCCTTACCTTAAAATTTACAGCATGTTTTCTGTTTCTAATTTTGTGTTTTTAATTTTTGTAATCATTTCATTATATTATGATTTGTTTTTCATATTCTTTTTTAAGCATTGTCAAATGTTAGAGCTTCTAAAAATTAGGCGCTATATAAAGTCCTCATTACTATTAGTATTATATATATATATATATATATATATATATATATATATATATATATATATATATATATATATATATATATATATATATATATATATATATTGCATTGAAGTTTGGCAATAATAATGAAAATTTGACAGTCATAGTGCTAGAGTTTCCAGCTCAAGGCTTACAAGAGAAATATTTTCCATTACTTTCATTGGATATCCTGATAAGTGAGGTCAAACAAGCACAGGCATCATTTCTGGCACATATTTGCAGATATCAGTTCATGTTAACAGTGACATTTCAAAAAGCAAAAGAATTGGGTGAGGCACAATGTTTGCCAACTGTGACAAAACACATTGTCGATTTTCTACAGATCATTGGCAGAAAGGGCATATCATGTTCAGATCGACTGCCAGTGACATTGCAAGCTGATTCCCAGATTATATGAACAGTCAAAAAGATCTATTTATTTATGATGTCAGTACTAGGTCTGCAAAGCTTAAGTATAAAGTTTTTTTTTGTTTTTTTTTGTTACTTTTGATAAATTCATTCTAACACAGTTAAAGCAAGAAAATTACTTTCACTGCAATGTTATAACACTGCAGAATGGGAAAGAGCCTGGAATATTAGTTAACAATTGGATTGAACCAAACAATAAAGAGAAGCAGAACTCTTGTTACAGCAAGTGGGGATACCCAAAGACACCACTTGTGACATTTCTGAAATGCAAAATTTGAAAGACGTCTTTGTTCCATGCTGCACATTGAAAGTGCACCCTCAAGAAGTGTGTGGACCTCTTTTGTTTCGAGGCAAAGATTTCAAAACCGGAAAATAATTCATGTCTATCATCATGAACATTTCAATACCATTACCAGTATGATTGTATTCCAGTTATATAGTTATTACTGTGAGAAATGTGACTATATTTATAACAATCTATAGCAACACAAGCTTTGTGGATCGAAATGTGAGGTATGTTCACCCTCTGAACCCTGTCTGGAGGTAGGACAAGAACGAGTGCATTGCTCGGCTTGTCAGCGCATGTTTGTCAGTCTAGCTTGTTACCGACGACATCAAAAGACACAAGGTTCACGGTAGAAAAGTGCTTGTGATCTTTTGAGATTATGACCTACTTGTGGACAAGGCATAGGTACCAGTAATGCCAAAGTACACGTCTGTTCTGAATGAATCGCCAATCTTCTTGACATAATCGTTAACCTACTTACCACAATCTTCTATTTTACCTTGCTCAGCAAAAGTAACGATATTATTAGTTACCGCGGTAGGTACTAGTACAAGTACATTCGGCAGTTGTATGTTGCTCGTTTTTAATCGTCCTTGTTTATCCTGAAAAACGACGACTTCATTTTGATCCACACACATGATATTTATTAAATCATCTATTTCATTTCTAAGTTGATCAAGAGTTGCTTATTTAGATAAGTCGATACTCTTATCTTTCTTCGTTCGAGATCTTCCATAAATATCAGCCATTATGTTTACTAGTATCTGTTCAAATGCGACATCGTGGTATACTCATGCACGACTTTGTGAAGTGGCTCTCCTGGCGGTGCCAAGGATACAACATCAAGTACATTAAGTACTTCTCGATCACATATTGGGGGATCAGTTAATGTTTGTGTTGTCAGAGTTGAATACAAGATTGGAGAAATTTTATTGCTGACGTAATGAAGAAACTCCTTTGGTGGCGCTAATCCATACAAATCGAATTAAACAATTTCACGTGGATCAATTGTATATCCCACCCAATGCGTGCCAGGTCCAGAGTTTTTATCAATAATAATACCGGTTTCTATATTGTTTTTTATATTTAGTTGCTTAGCTGCATCAAGTAAATCAAATTTCGATAGTGGAACTATCATCGAACGGTTTCTAGTCTTAGACCGCGTCCGTACCACGAGGGTAGTATTCCTGGAAGTCTTAGACATTTCCCCTTTTTTTGATATTCCTTGACCCGTTGCTTGTTGCTTTCTTTAACGCCATTCCAGCAGCGATTCCAACAGCGCCTAGCGCAGCTGCTTTTGCAACAGCTGGGGCTGCAGCGGCTATTAATGCTGGTATAGCTGCGAGAAGTGGAAATATACCACCCGATTTAGCTATGTCTTTAATAACCGCTGCAGAAAGATTAAGTCTAACCCAGTCTGTGATCGTTTGGCTTCATTGAAGTGATTATACGGACGATCGGTCAACGATAGCTTATTTGGACCCTCTGCGATTTGGTAGCTTTTTAATCTGACCAGGAGACAGACTAACGTGATGATATGACATTATTAATATTAATATTATGAGCGTTCTCTTCTGGGTCATCAATTACTCATTCGTTCACGAACACCTTCGAGCAACATTGATTTATCGTTGAGTATAACTGCGATTGCTCTGTAATCAGGAATAGCTCCAGCATCTCTATTAACAGGAGCTCTGAAGTGCATATCAACTACCGATTGTCTGGTTAAATCTAAATGTTCTAGTGAAAAGTAATAAATCGGATACAGCGTTGTAAAATCTAGCTGAGATATTTGTAAACCATTATCAAAGTTTTGATCACGCCCCATAAATGACATAAGACGATGATACGCACCTGCTACATGATTTTGATCAAAACTTGATGGTTCTTGATGTCCATTTATTCTTAATGAAACCTCAGAAACACCGAGCTTATCAAATACCATAATACTATGTGTTTACGAGTTTATTCGTGCAGTATCTTGAAATGCGATAAATATATTACGCGTTGCATGTATTATGCAGAAACACCGTGCTGAGAAGCTATTTGCCATATGAATAGACCATTAATTGCACTTTCAAAAGTATCTGTAGTCATCGTTAACCATGATAACGTTGATTTATCACTTTGACACATGAAAGATATCAACCTGTCTTCAGATATCGATGGAGTCATCATTGGCATCCACAGCAAAAGTTTGGTCAGTACTACTTTACCAGCATCACCAGCAGGTCTCCATATTGCATAATTGTTAACGCTTTTTCGTACTAGTACAACTGTATGTTTGGCTCCGAAAATAACCTTTCTGACATTTCTACAGAATTCAAAGATATGTGAGAGTGGAATTGCACATGAAAATACTCTTCTATTCCTTTTAGCATTGCTTGACGTGATCTAAATCCTAAGTTGAAATCTGGATCTACAAAAATAATCATTCTCTCTACGTCTGCTGCGGCGGATCAATTAAAATTCTGTGGTCGTCCTATTTCATATTGTTGGTATTCTGGAGAATTAGAAGTATATTTTACAAATATCATTGATGGACTAGTAGATCTTGAGTAATCGTCGCTGTATCTTGCAAGACCATGTATTGTCGTGGCAACGTCGACGTCTTTCTGAACTGATTCAATATTTTTTTCCGTCAATCATGTACGTAGCGCTGTCAAATAACGCCATAATACCATTATTAACAAAACCAACACTAACATCAGCAGTATATTCAGTATTAAAATCTTTTAAAATTTCGCCTTCGATTTTAATAAATGCTTTAGCGGGTAAGAAATATCTACTTGTATCCTGAACCTGTAGTTCGATTCTTCCATGTTGATCTGGAATAAGAATAATACTGATAATCGCGCACAGACTCCTGTTTGAGAACTGGTTTATCCATGTCAAACGCGGGGTCAGATAGGCGCTTAAACATCTTTATTATTATCATCTTCGTCTAACACGAAGACTACATCGGCAAGAGAGACCACTTCCTGCTATCAGACTAGCGTATATTTTTATTTTCATTTTTCGACAGCCAACACCGCTAGTTTTTTATTAGCGGTTTGATTTATTATTTTACTTAACTTGCGGGCATCACATCAGTGCATGCCAATTTCATAGGTTGAGGTCGGGCAACTTGTTGTTTGCGTATTAATCGTGATAGTCTATCTTTGATTGCTGAAAATGCCTTGCTATCTATATTACCAACAGCGCCTATGCCTTTTTCACGAGCATCAATGGCTTTTATTCCTAGCTGTTTAGCAATAGATATTGCTTTTGGGGCTATTCTTCTAAACAAACATTGAACAACATCACCTAGTCCATCTCCGTAGGTTGTTTTGTATTCAGGTAGTCGAGAGTGTATTACCCTGACCATGGTAGGTCCACGTAGAGTACCATTCACGATCATTTTTTTTTTATTAAGTGACTTTATCACTTATTGTATCTAATCACTGTGGTAGTCATCGACGATTTCATTAATGAGGGACCGATATACATTAATATCCATAATACCGCCTGTAAATAATCGTTTGCAAATATTAGCTGCTTCATTAATGATTTCTGATGAATTATTACCAGCTCGTTTTTCTCAGTGAGAATTTCTAGTTGATCAACATCAGCAAGGACGTTGTTAGGACATTGAGTAACGAGACCACTTCCTTGTGTGGTAAGGCCACTACCAGAAGTGGTGTCTGACGGCCAATATTCTTCTTCCTCACCTTTTGTTTGGGCTGGTTGTTGCTGTGTTTGTGGTTTTGGAGATAGAATTGGTATTCGTGATTTGGTGATCCTAGTAATCACGAATTGATTGCTCAAGTGGTTTTGGTGCTTTTTGTTTTTTACTTTGTTTTTTTTTTTTTTTTTTTCTCTCCTCTTTTCCTGGTTAGGTTAAACCTTTAATTTCCTCCATATAATCCTGATATAATGGATCATCAGCTCTAGCTTCTTAAACATTCATGAATATGCGATATAATACTTTTTGCCATTGATCAAGGGTTTTAATATCTTTAACGTGTTCAGGTTTCATTAATATACCTATTTGAATAAAACTATCCACATCAAATTTAGCTAATTGTCGTAAGTTAAGGTTATTAATTGCCTTAACAGTTTCTTCATTAAATTTATTTATCAATTAAACTGCTAATTTTGGTTCAGGGCCTAGTGCTTCAGCACCTTCTTCTGTCTGGTCTGCATCTTCAGGCATTTCCGTCACTGGCATCACAGCAGCTATTTCGGCTGGAAGTTCTTCAAGAATCTTTTTTTTTTTTTGTTTTCTTAGTTCTTTCTGCTATTTTTTCAGTGGCTTTAGCTGTTTTGTCTAATACAGGTTGAATATCTTTAGTAGTCTCAGTGATAGGTTTAAATAATTGTTTTGCATCCTCCTCATATTCAAATTGAGATTTCTGACGCGATTTTAGTTGTTGCTTAACAGAATCACGAACAGGTAGATAATTTTTAATTACCTTTAGTCGCTGTCGAGCTAATTTAGCATGGTGTGGTTCTCCAATACTCATTATTGATAATTATACTGGCTGTTAAATTTATAGCAGCAGAGAGGCTAAACGACATGCGCGTAGTGACCAGATTGGGAATAAATCTAGCAAAAGTTTGGTCAATTAAAGAAAGTTTTACTATTAAGACAAAAACTTTTTCAGCCTTCGTAGAAACCCTTAGATTTTAAAAATAAGGTCTCTAAAAAGTTGTAGGGTTCAGCCTCTCAGTTGCTGCTTGACTAGATTGTATTTTTCAACTTTATTTTTTTTTTTTCATTTATGTAACGACTAATAATATGTTCATTATTCTCTATGTTTATGCGCTTATTTGCAGAATTAGTATTCGAGTAATCAAAGAAGGAGTAGATATTTGCTAAATTTTACAAAGCCTGTTGTATTCATTCTTTTCTGTTACTTATTTTAAGAGCATAAACTCGTAACATAAGTCAATGACTTTAAGATACAATGAAATCGGGCGAAGCCACTATTATGATTTTATTAAGTGTCAGTTTGATCATTTACTCGGTTTGATCATTTACTCGGTGCTTTATCAAATGTGTGTACCACTTAGAACCAATCAACAGTTTATAAAAGATACTAAAAATTAAATTATATAACTTTCAACAAAACTAAAATCTTTGAATGTTAACATGTCGTAATTTTAGGGTTAAAGCTTGAGTTTTTAAACCTTTAATGAGTACCCGACAAAATACAACAATTTTCATAATGTCAGTAACACGTTTGCTCCAAAGGCTTTTCATACCAAAGGTGACAAAAATTTATAAATCTTTGTTTTATCTTCTAAATAATATCAATCAATGAACATAAACCAACGGCATGAAAGATAATATACATACGTCACATATTTAGTTAATCTTATTATTAACTTATAAACGAGACTTTAGTAATATTAGTCGGAAGCCATTTTGATTAACGAGGAAAACGATACATAACATTTTATTTTTTAACAAAGCTCAGAAATAAGCGGGGTAACATGGTATTCGCATAATATTACATTATCTGCCGTTTATCAACATCATAGCACTAAATTACATCGTTTCACGTATATTTGTCTCAATATGACTAACTTTAGGTGTCTTACGGATGGTATCTCAAAAATTCCATAACTGCTATGTTCGTGTTATCAATTAAACAAGCAGGACCCGTCAAGGTCATCTAGATTTTATATATGCATCAGATATATACCTCATATGACACCGTCAGTTAAACATGCAGACCGAGAAAGGACAAACTTCGAAGACTGAGGAGGCAATCACTCAAGCTCAGGACAAGTCTTACTTCCAGAAAGTACTCAAGACGATCTTTTTAGTTCTGGTTTGGGTGTGTCTGGTAAGTTTGGACTTACGTGTACATGTAGAATATGGCAAGGTAGGGAAAATAAAGAAAATTTATTTGATTGTAAAAGAAAATCAATCATATACACAATCAATATTAATACGCAAAAATAGGTGATTCCGATTTAAATTTAATTGTCATTTCTCACAATTAAAACAAATCCTCAGTAAAAACACAAGCATATATTTTTTTTAAAAAAGCAATTATATGTAATAAAATTATATGTGCGTTAAAACAAAACGCATCATTCATTTAATTGTTAGTTTTGTTCATTTAAAATAGAATACATGTTACGAATTATCTGCTATAAAATTTTTTTATGGCACACTTAAACCAATTTTTTGTACTTCGTCCGATTCCGTATCTCTAACAAACCTTGCTCTGGGTGACGCAGGCATCTTTTCACCTGGAATAGTTTTGTAGGATAGCTGTCTGTATCAACAAGCTTCGATTCTCGCGTAATCTCATTGCAGAAATAACAGAACTGGTTATCGTCACTAGACATGTTGATACATTTTTAAAATGTGATGAATTCGACAAATGAAAGATTTCATCTGTCCGCTTCTTATGGTGCATATTACAATTCGTAAACTACATGCATGTTGGTTGATTGTTTTTTAACGCGTAATTGGCCGTATTATGTCGAAGAAATGGGAGCCAAGTGCCTTTCTTAAGGTCAACACAGGGGCATCTGACCCAGGTTAGTCTGGACAGGTATTGAATCCACGACATATGCATCACGAATCCAACTCTATACCAAATGACTGTAACAGTCACATCGTTGTCAGTATACTTGCATTTTTAATCTAGAAAAGTTTTATTCATTTACCAGAAATAAGACGAGAGCATGCTTATTATCTAGGACACATTTTTTACAATTAATAAAGTGTTTTTCTTTTAAATGTATTGTTCATATATCAGAGTGGTCCAATTACGTGGCCCACGGTGTTAAAGAAAATAGACCATCATTTGCATCTTTATCTATAGTCATTGACAGATCAGAGTCAACTAGCTCTCCAAATATCGCACGGTTTCTGTTTAGGATATCTTACAAGGCAATGTAATCTGTACAGAAGATAGATAGCTGCTAAAGTAGTAATTCTGCTGGTAAGAGATTGTTGTCAATTGTTATGTTTAATAGTCTTGCTCTTTGTAAGTTTTGAGTGTTGTTAATGCCAATAATGGTCCTGGAGGATGTTAGTTTTATTTATTCTGGCATTGCATATTCTTCTTGCATTCTTGAAATTTCTATTTGAATAATATCTTATGAGTAAACAAAATATTCTTTTAAAGGCTTCTTCTGTTTTATAATCAACTTCCTGCTCAAGTTCATGTGCTATTTCATTTCATCTGAAGTCCACTATCAAATGAGTACTTCTTTCAGCCTGACGATGTTACTCCATCTGATAGGAGTCCTTTTAACAGCCTAACAATATTGACCCATTAATGAGGAGTCCTTTTAACAGCCTGACAATACTGTCCCATCAAAGAGCTATATGAATCTATTTAGGTAATGGTAATTGTGTAATCGACTATGCAAGCAAAATATTGAAGAGAGTTTCCGGTTGTGAGTTTGCGTGTTACATTTTTAAATAAAAAGAGAGGAGTACTATTATATTTTACGGTTTATTTCACTCACAATGTTATTTATCGAATATTAAAGAATGTGATGTAACTAATAAAGTATATTTCATTACAAATGTGCCAAACTTTGAGCCTCAGCATTAATGAAATTGCATAGTCAAAACGAAACGTTTACGGTCTTTGCTCGAAATTCATGGGGTTGGGGGTGCTCAAAGTGTGACAATACAGATATTTATGTGGGTAGAACAGAGGCTGGGGGGGTCAAAATATAAAGGTCTATCTACGTCTATATTAATCTTTTTTACTACGTGTAGAATTTATTATACAATAAAAAAGCGCTAATTTCGGGTTTTGTCTCGAACGGCAGTTTTCATAAAAAGGGCAGCTTCTTTTCCAATTACATCAGTATAAAAACATACAAATATTTCGAGAAGCTGTTATTTATCAGTGTTGGTTTACTTAAGCTTTTCTTGTTAATTATGAACGAACGAAAGCTGTCTGCATTGTCATTCTGCAGGTAAAAATTACCAGGATTGAACGCCAACTTGCTATAATCGGGAATTGGTGTAGGCTGTCTCCATGGTCGTTTTTTGAGGGTGATATATTCGGGAATTAACTTGAGCTGTCTTCGTCGTCGGCCTACAGCTTGCTATAATCGCAAATGAACGTAGGTTATCACTAAGGTCAATCTACAGCTTGCTATAATCAGTAATGAAAGTGGGCTGTCTCCTTCCCCATTCTACAGCTTGTAATCGGGAATTAATGTAAGTTATCTCCTTCGTCGGTCTGCAGGTTGCTATTGCCATTATTTTTATTGACCACTTAACCCCTGTATTTCAGCAGCTTACTTCCAAAAACTACTTTGGGGATATAAGTTGTCATCTTATTTATGTGAGGCTTCACAAAGAATATATCCTTCATATAATTGAAACTTTTCTCAGATGAATACTATTTTTAAGTTTGAAAGGCATTTTCAGCGCAGCAGTTAGTGACTTGGTGGCATGATCACACTTACACACACACACAATTATATATATATATATATATATATATATATATATATATATATATATATATATATATATATATATATATATATTATCATACTGACAAGATATGTGCAGCTGTTATTATGCTACCTTCAGCATTTAGCGAAATGACAATCGTTCTCTTGTCTTGCTTTTCCTTAGCGGTCGTTCTTAGAAATAAATCTGATTGCGAATGAACACATTGTTGTATTAGTAGTTCCGTTGTCATTGCTTCAACACTTTTTTTCCGATTGTGAATAAACTACAACAATTTCAAACTGCCTAAAGTTACTATGATAGGGTCTTTCATAATCAAGTATTACGTTGCAGCTTCTTATTTCAGCCCTTATGATATGTGTTTTCACTCAGTAATGTAATTAAAAACAGTTTTGTACTGGTTCAGTGGTCCAAGTTAATCACTCTACTACTACAGTTGTTCTTACTGATACAATTATTACCATGGTCTTTCAAATATCCTATTTAAAAGAAATTAAACATTAAAATTGAAGGTTTGCGATCCTGAAGGCATCTAAATCGTGCTAGATTAGCAACAAAAATATATTAATCAGAATCTTAGACACAAAAAAAATTCCTTCTTGCCCCTCATATCTCGTGGTAGTTACATGACCAGATCTTTCATCTCTGTCCTCCTTATCTCGTTGTAATTACATTACATATCTTTCCTCTCAGTCTCCCTCATCTCGTGGTAATTACATGACCAGATCTTTCCTTTCCGTCATCCTTATCTCGTGCTAATTACATGACCAGATTTTTCCTATCAGTTTCCCATAACTCGTGGTAATTACAATATAACTATCAGTAGGATGACTATTCATAAATTTATTGCAGAAAAGAAAGCGTAACATGATCAATGAGCTATTTACAGTAAATTATCTATTTATTATATACTTTTTATTGACAGTAAAAGTCTCTTCATAAAACAATTGCTAAGAACACTTCATTCAATAATAATGGCTGGTATTCGGAATATCTGCAAGGCCTGTTGAATAGCCATGAAATAGCACTGGCGTGTCATTGAATGAACCTTAGTTACAGATGATACATTGTTGAAGGAGTCGTACTCATTTAACTTGACAAGTCAGTTTTTTCTTATCTGCAATCATGTGACATTATTTGGTCCTAGTCTGAATTTTCTCTGACCCTTACCACCCCATTATTGATATTTGGACATTTTGCCTATCGAATAGATGGAATTTACCATCACCGTGCGGTCGCAACATAGGGTAACTGCTTACCCCGATACTAGCAAAATTAAACAATGTTACATAGAGTTTTGCCTGAATAAAATTGTTATTAAAATGATTTTTTTTTCTGATCTGAGAAATTGCAAGTATTATAATTGCTACATCGTTATTTCGCTGACAGAACAGACGAAACTACCAGAGTTGATGAAGTCTGATCTGGTACATGCCATTTTCACTGCTAGTTACATAACTATACACATCTCGCAACCTACTTGTCTATGACATCAGAGGTCAAATAGTCATGTGATATAAACCCCTTACCAAAAGCTGTTGTACAAAAAAAAATCAAAAGTATTGAATGAAAGTCACTTACAGTTTGTAAGAGAACGAAATGTATCTAACTTCTCAACATATTTTGAAAAGTGAAAGATAGATGAGAGTGGATGCGACTTTTTATTACTGATCGGGGTCCGACCTATCTACCTCCGTGATTTTACTGTTTTCTTCACTTTCGCATGCAAACTCGTATGAATACCGCGGGTATCGAGTTTTAGAGAATCTAAAAATGCATGATTTAGAAACCTAACTCGTCTCAACAGCACGTCTGTGCCGGTGTCGCACATAACTATAGTACAAGATTTCAGTGAGTTACCCTGCTAAGGTCTTGAACTTGGGTCGCTTTGTAAAATGTGCGTTTTTCGCCCACAGTAATCCACGAGCGATTATTAGATTTACAACGAATGCACAGATCGGCGGTATCTGTTCACAAAGTTGTCAAAAAAAAATATATTCCCAGCAACATATTCTCAATCAAAGGGTTGGGAATGATTTTATTACTATGAACACTGAGAAATCATTGCTGCCATCATCATCATTAGCAGCTAAATCTCGGGAGACTATCTGAATAGCGCCCTTTGAATGTTGTCTGTCTCGGGTTTTGGCATCATCTGTTTTGGCTGTGCAGGCCGATGCGCGAGCGACAATTTCTATTGCATTTTGAGCACACTTACAGGGAAGTCTGAGTTGCTTGGTTGGCTGCTGAACGCTTCTTTCTCTCGTGTTTCTCTGCGGCCTGTTGAACTCTCCTTTCATCAGCCACCGCTATGCCCTTTCTGACTGTCATGCTCCAGGTGCCTCGGTTCTCGGTCTGTACTTACCAGCTGTCTGGTGAAATAACCCATGCCTTCATATCCCTCCTGTACACATCCTTGACGCGGAGTGATGGACGACCGACTCTTCTAGTGCCATTGGCCAACTGGTAATATAGGATGTCCTTTGGCAGCCTCCTGTCCTCCATGCGTCGGACGTGTCCAAGCCATGGAAGGCGGTGTTTGCTCAGCAGTATGTACATGCTTCGGGTATACTTGCACGCTGAAGAATCTCGTTTTGTGGGACGTAGTCTTGCCAGCTGATTTTCAAAATGCGTTGCAGGCATCGTATATGGAAGGAGTTGAGTCACGCTCTTGCCTCATGTAGGTGCTATAGGTCTCACTTCCATATAGGAAAGTGCTCAGAACGCTGGCTTGTTAGACTTGAGTCTTGGTGTGCACTGTCAGCGCGCTGATTTCCCACACCCTCTTTGTTAGTCGGACCATGATGGTGTTTGCCTTTCCAAGCCTATTCTCCAGCTCCACATCAAGCGGAACAGTATAGTTTATTAATTATATTGAGACTACCTAGCGCTGCACTGAGAATTTCTGAATAAACACGTATTCGTTGATGTAAATGTAACATTAATTTTCCAGCGCCGCCAACCCTAAATGTGATTTCAATTAGGACTCTATAAGTTTTACGAGGTTTTGAGAAAATAGATACGATATCGTAATTATCCTGTATGCATATGAAGATTCGTCAGCGTTGGAGAAAATGATAAAATCTTTTCTGGTACAAAAGCTCAAACCCTGATGGGTAACAATTAAATATCTCATCCCCACCCACATCTATCTTTTGTGAATGTTATTAAGTTAACTATGTATGAAATTTATTGCAGTTTGATAATTTGATGACATACAGAAAGAACAAAATATATGATAGAAATGCTTTGCATGGAGTGCAAAATAAAGAAAAATGTGACAAAGGCATAATGTCAGCTCGTGCATTCTTACTATTCAATACTTCAGGTTAAGTGGTTAAGTATTAATTGGGGTAGAATTGTTTTGCCATTTATTATTGATAGTTGCTAAAAAAAAAATTAGGAACATGGGTACCGCGAAATATTTGGTATGTTTCTGAATATACCGCAATACTAACACGGTATACTGCAATTATATTAGGGAGCAATAATTAAATGTTCTTGGGCAGTGGCCTAACACATTTTGTTTCATTTTCAAATAGGCAGAGTAGGCACCGGCCTATGAGCCCCACGCCTTTTAAGGTCCCCGAGATGTCGACTGCCTAGTGACCTCCAAACGGTTTAATCCGGCACTGTTTTCGACTGTCAATAGTTGGAAAAATATTGTCTGATTTATAGCAAAATAACACCATATTATATTGATGATGTTTGAAAAAAAAATATATTAATTATCTTAAGATAAGAGAAAAGTAAATATTTCAGCTAAAAGAAAATCACAATCCCACTCCCTACATCGGAAATTACATTTCCGATGCCTGATAGTATTGGCTGTTGACTGTTCCATAAGTTGCAATCTAAAAAAGCTGTAACTAAAATGAGAGAATTAATTTTACACTGTAGATTTGTAATGTTAAAGACATCGTACTGATATTTGAAAGCCTGTTTATATAAATTGAAAGTGATGATACTGAAACCTACAATTTTCTAGCTTCACAATTGGTATAATCGGTAGAAAAAGCTGTAAATATGAAACATGCTTACTCAAGAAACAAGAAAATATTTAGTGGACTTGAATAAATTAAGTAAAATTTAGAGAGGAAACAAGTGCGTGCCTGAAAAATCGTAGGACGATTCGCATCCTAACAACCACTTAACACATTCACATATATTGTAAATAACTAAAAACATGACAGGTGGTACTTTTTATTTTATTCCGAAAATTTTCCAAAAGTTTGCCTTTGACTCGAATGTTTCACAACATTCCATTTGGCCACCGCGTTGAATTCGCATAAGTGACATGTGTCAAATGTGATTAAAGGATCATCAATATATAGACAAATCATAGTACATGTATATGTTTTGTTCCGTGTGGGCGGAAGAATGAGTTTGATGCAGTGCAAGATTATGTCGAGGCCTAAACGTAAGTTTCTACGCGATATGACTACAATTTGTAAAGCTACGTTAATATTAAAAAAAACACACACACACACACACACAAAAATACACAAACACAAACACATTATACTCATCGATACGACTGTTGGTGTACTAAGTCCAATTCAATGTATATAACGAAAATATTAAAATTTGTTTCTCCATCTTAAGCCATTGTTTCCCATGTTTAGCCGTTCCCTTTCTCACGTCTTGGAAATTATTTTTGCCCCATGTATATGGTTTACCGATGTCTTCAAAGCCTCATATTCAAGCATTTATGTTATAGTGTACTTATGGGATGGCCTTACCTTATCAGCGCATTGTTCAGAATGCTATTTTTTTGTATCTGAAAGTGTTTATCACAAACTCGCATCGTTGTAACCAAATGTTTCTCAGTCACCTGTTCGGATCAAAACGATGTAACGTGATGGTCCTGCCATCAACAACCTTCCCTCGGAAATTTATAAGCTTACAGAAGTATTTCTTTGTTTTTAATGTCATTGTGATTATTATTACATGGCAAGAGAACAGCGATTTCTTTTCTTCGAAGGGGGGGAATAAAGTAAGATTTTCTTCAAAGCCAGAATACTTTTTATTTTACCTCCATATAATTCATTTTGGTAACTAATATAATAGATATAATAAGGTTATTTTTTACACTACAAATCAGAGCAAAAATATTTTCTTCAACCTCTGTAGGGGCTGAACATTTCAAGAAAGATACTTATGGTCGCGTTCTAATTGTGTCCGATAGTACCCGTAAGTAGCTGCATTATATTATGCGTGTGTTGCTAGTCTGGATTTGACTTTGAAGAGCTCAGAGACCAGACGAGTTAACACATATTTCGGAAAGGCCTGTAACTCCCGCCATCCTTTCTAGTTATATCTCGTGGGTTTAAATAGATTCTGAATAAGACGAGCAACTGCCATTCAAAATCCATTGTTACGATTTTAAAGATAGTTATTAAAGGTTGATTCTTTTAAAAAAACTCATTACTGTACAGGGAACGTGTGTGTAATCGTTGAATGTGTAAAAGGGATACAAATGATACGTTCTTTTAATTTTTTTAATTCTTTTTTTTTTTGGAGATTGCTCTACCTGGTTGATTTTTGTTCAGACAATTTAGGAGGTTCTTCTGCCATGTTAAGCAGCTACTGCCATCATGCCACGAGACTTGTAATCAATGGAACAACTGCGTCTTTTAACAAAGGTGCTAACAACATAGGCAAAAAGGGCAAAATCCTCCGCTTTGTACCAATATCTTTTTCTTTTGACGAATGGGTACTTTCTCTTGGACCATTTAAAGAATGACGTGTCGATGTTTGGCTAAGCATTCTTTCTGGTGTTTAGACAAAGGTATCGTACCTTTTAAGACATTCAGACAACATTCGCATACGGTATCCATGACATCTTTGGAAACCGTTTGAATCATTTGTTTTCGCATGGATGAAGGAGCTTTGGACAAGACGGACAACATGTCCGAATGTTTGGCTAAAAGGGGTGGCAGTCCTTTCCTTTTCTTTTCTTTGGGGGTAGAAAAGGAATGTCGTTTTTGTGATGACATATTTGTGGGTTGGTTCCAGGGCACACACCAAAAAATACACTAAGTCAATCACTTGAGTACACGGTCTTTATCCTTTTTTCGTACGACGAGACTGTCTTTTTCCTTTTTCCTTTTGGAACAGGAGAATGATAACGAGGATACATCTTTGGGCGCAAGAAAGACACCTAACTTCACAGTTCGTCCCTTGTTAGTCCCTTATCACACTGGACTTAATGGTTTGTCCTATGCTAGTCCCTTATCAATTTTTATTGTCTGTCTTTTAGAAATCCGTCAACCCTTCTGAGCATGTTTTCAAATTTATGGAAAATGAGAAAGAGACCTCCTCTTTGGTGACTTTTTTTCGTGGAACGACTGTGTCTTTTCTGTGGGTGTTGTCGATGTTAGACTAAGCGTTTCTTAGGATGAGGTGAATGCCGTTTTCGTTTTCCTTTTCCTTTTTGCACAGAAAAACGACGGTGGTAACGGTGTGCACTTCTTGGTGGTGCCATCTTGAGGTGATTATCAGCACAAAGAAAACGCTGATTTTAAAATTCACCTCAGGTCTTTTTATACTGGAATGCCACTGATTGTCTTTACGTCGTATCAACTTGATGACGTCGTGGAGGAGTTCGCAAAGGGCTAAATCTAGAAAATTGTTGGTTGGACATATCCAGTAAACTTTGTGGCACGCCTGATCTCTCTTGGACTTTGATTTTGGGGTCAGGTACTTTGTGAGCAGCAGCCACTGCTGTTAAAGAGGAAGAGGGTATCACTGCTGCAGGAGACGTTTTTGGAGACGCTCTCTTGTAGGTAGAAACTGGTTTTTTTTATGTGCTTTTACTTTTCTGAGACGGTGACCTGGTTTTGGCACCGTTGCTCTTTTTCTTTTTCTGAGGCAATGGCCTTGTCTTGATACCGTGGCTCTTTTTCTTTTTCTTCTGGGTACCTCGGGGAGTGGCTTTTTTCTTTTGGACAAGTTTGGGTGCATTTTCATCTCAGGTTTCAAAATGATTTGCTTTTTGGTTTGAGTGTCAATGCGAGGATCGGCTAGTTGGGTCAAGGCTACATTGTTTCTGTAAAAAACAAAACGTTTGGTTTGATGTGGAATATGAATGATGCCTTGCAGTAAGTAAAGTGATGTCCCCGTAAACCATCGTAAGATTTCCTTGAGACTAGCTTCTAAGACACAAGCACGTATTTGTAGATTTTTCTCGCGACTAATACCGTACAAGGCACGAATCAATTTAACGGGAAGATGAGACTAAAGGGACGTCATGTTGACGGTGTGTGAGACAGAATCCAAGTGACCAAAGTTTTATACATTTTTCTTTGGTGGTTAACTTGACGGGGACGTGTACACGACAAGTCCTCCGTCTTGGCACCAGTGGTGAAACAGATGGGTACAAAATCGCAAATAATCGGGGGTAGTGGGTTTTAAATCTTCGAGTAACTAGGCGTGTGGAGTTTGAGTGGCATCTTCGTACGCACGAGTTAGCCAAGGTGTTCCTAATTGTTTGGCTAAGACTTGCACTTGCGATCTATCTCTAAGACGTTTAAACAAGACCACGTAATGAGTATTGAGACTGATGGTACGATGGGCTTTACTTTGTTGAAACAAATTTTGAGTAATGTAAATGACACTGGCATTACGATGATGCCCTTTGCGTGTAAACTATCAAAAATAACCAAATGGATTTGACTGGGGTCAGACACGATACCGTCGTTTTCGACCGGAATGCCTTCCACAAAGACAATGGATTCACCTTGACTTTCTCGTAGAAGGCTGTACGCTGATTGTCACTCTTTGTAACACCACAGCATGCATAGAGGTGGACGATCGATCAAATGATGTTTATGTTCTATCAAACGTTTGACAAATTCGGTTTTGCCTGAACCACCAGGTCCGGCAATGAGCATGTTAAAAGGATGTCGAAGATACAAGGCCTCCCAACTAGCACGATCTAAATGTTCGTCAATGACTTTGAAAGTGGAGGACGAGGGAGCAGAGACAGTAGAGGTAGCCATAATAGTGTCAGGAATGTCACCTTTCTTGTAACACGAAGACAGACAAGACAAGAGTTTTTATACTTTTTTATGACACGTTTATTGCAAACTTTAAAATGAACACGAAAGACATAAATAAATAATAGCCAAATAGTTAGGTACATGAACAAACACACGAAAACAACCATCGTGGAATATAAACAAGTTTCTACTTTACAACATTGTTTAGCATTCAAATGTAGTATCCTAGGGACAGTGTGTAATGTTCTAAACGTTTATATATTGCTTGGTACTGTCTCACAAAGGTTCTCCTGGAATGGTCTATAGGGAATGTCAAGGACTCTCCTGTCCTGAAGAGAATGGTTTACCTCGGTGACACACTGTTCTTCTTCTTCCTTTGGTACTGTCACATACACAGGATTAAAAGTGACTTTTTCACGGAACATTTTAATGTTTTAGGATTACAAATCTCGGGCATAGTCGGCCACTTCTTTCGTCCAAGCCTCAAAACCCCCAACTTTTCCAGTCACGTGCATCTGTCCAGTGAGGGTGTATGTCACACACACATCCTCATACACCTCTTCATTACCTAAAAGTTGACGAATCTTGTTTTCCCGTAAAGGTCCAGAAGTATCCAGATGAATGAGCAAAGCTTTCAGGAGAATGAGTATCTCGTGAGCATTTAAAGGGATCACTTTCATACTTTTTTGGAGTGGTAGGTACTGTTGGTAAAGAGTCAACAAATCATCGGACGGTAAACGAAATCTCAGAAAGTAAGTCACTAAGACATACACGACACGTTAACCCCAATTAAATGGACACAGTTCTCGTAAAAGACTGGTAATCCTCCACTTTTTGAATATGGTCATGAATCACCTTCCACGGAATCTTTTCTATCAACAATGATAAAGGTTTTGACATGGCAGAACGTTTTTATAGTCTCTTTTTCGGCAACTAACATGAACTCTGTACAAATGTGGTCGTATTATTCAGTTCTCCAACAATTCAAATTTTCTAGGCACTAGCTGACATATGACAAGTCGATAAGAAGTTTCGTCTTTATCTTCCGCTATGAGTGCATTCCATTTACAATTTTTGTATCTCTTTAACTCTTTTTCTGGAATTCGATTCAGAAAGTGTACCTGGTAGTAAAAATAATCACTATCTATACCACAATCCACACAATTCACGCTCTTCTTCTTGCTCATGAATAGGTGATCAATGTCTGACCACTTGAACACTTTCTCCAGAATGAATCCTCTTATAGCATTGAGGTATCAGTGGTTCAAACGTCGGTGACATAACGGATGCAATTTTTCCTTGCGTTTGACTTGTATTTTGACCAACTCTCGGTAAATGCGTTCTCTCGACTCCACATGTAAGCTACGAATGTTCTCTTGTAAAGGATCTATGACCATGTATCAAATACTTTTTTAGAGCGAAAGTAATGTACGTAGTGAGTTATTCCTTTCCACTGCCATTCAGGGTAATGGTCAAGAATGTTAATAAGATCTTTCAATGTAAATTGTCTAAAGCGAAAGCAATGAACGAACACACCCTTGATCCAGAGGCATCGAACTTGTTGGTTGACTTTTATCGCTTTCCTCCTGTGAATTCTTGACACAAAATTTCTACAGTCAAAAATTGAGATTTAGCTCTAGCAAAACCCTGCCAAATGTCCTTGTAAATCTTCTCTTGCAATTCGAGTGATAATGTTTGAAGATTAATTTTGATGTCGAGTATAAATACTTGTCTAGGCATGGTCAACTTTTGACTACTAACCATGGTGATACTTTCTTACTCGACATGGGTGATTTTGCATAAACAACGACGTCCCATTCGTGAAGTATCACGCCACAACTAAAGCACTTTTTCTACGCCCAAGTAGAAAAATCCGACATTGGCTAATTCTTCAGGGGTAGGTCCTCCCAGATATTTTGGCCATTTGCCTCGGAAGGTTTGTATCCGACTTTCATAATCAGAGTATTCTGGCAAACGCACAGGGAACGGATATTCGTATTGTGCAG